>HG983348.1:106600-149634 GCA_900006255.1 Xeromyces bisporus
AAAAAAAAAAGAGGAAATAATAGGATAGACAAGCAATCTTCAATATCATATAAAGCGGCATTTTTCGTCGTTGTTTCTGCTTTGTCGTTCAGTGTATGCTTGTGCTTGCTCGTGCTATGTAGCCGGTAGCAGCATAGGAGCATGATACATCGGTAGAACGTCTCGTTGGGAGATGCAAGCTGCAACCGGAGAGGTATCATGATACGGTCACGAACCTTTCGAAGGAGTAAATGCAATGCCCCCCGAGCATAGAATCTGCACGAGGAACAAGCCGCTTCGACAAAGTCCAATCCGCGGTACACCTTCGGGTTGAACAGGTTGCCCTCTACCACTTCGTGGAATCGCGCTTCCTGAGCACGGAAGTCTGTCTGGCTGGCTGAACCGCGGGCGAGGGATATGCGCAGCATCTGTATTGTGATGCAGGATCCTCCCTTCGTAACATGCATTCCGTCCCTCCCTCCTATAGTAGTCACAGTTGCCATATTCGATTAACATCCATCGTCCATGAATCAAACCTCGTGGCCATCCGTAACAACCTCCCCCCTCTCGTAAGCCTCCGGATACTTCTTCGGCTTCGGATTCCTCCCCCTCATATCCTCCTCAATCTCACGCGACTCTATCCAAGATCTCTCCCAAGTAACAATTTTCTTCGCAAAATGACTCCCCATATTGAGAGACTGAGCAACATCAAGAGCCATCTCCTCGCGCACAGAGCCAGGCTCTCGGTCCTGCGTACGTTGCAGCAGGCTCAACACAGCCTGATGTCTCCTGTAATGGGTATTGCTTTGTGGTCGTTTCTCGGAGTCATCTAAGAGTGCCTCGAGGTCTCTTATCGCGGCGGCTCGTTTCTCGGTCTTTATGGCTTCGACGGTGATGAGTGGCGGTGGGATTGTTATCGGCTCGGTCTGGGTCTCCGTCTGGGTCTGGGTCTGGGCCTGGGCCTCGCGACTCTCGCCCGACCCCGTCTTGGGAGCGAAGAAGGAAGTCAGTTCCAAGGTGCCTATTGCGGCCTTTTTTCGTTCTTCTTCCTTCCGTCTTAGTCTTCTTAGATGGCGGTCGCTGTAAGTCGCCCCTCTTGCGTACTTGATTCGACCCTGACCCGACGGCGGGTTTGCACTATTACCGAGCTGGAGCTGGTTGAGTAGGTGTGGGTTTGGAGCGGTCGCTTCAATCGCGTGTTGGGGTACCGCCACCTCTTGCTCGTTGGGATGGTTGTGTCCATTGTTCGGTTCGTAGGGATAGGGAGCTGGTGGAAGAAGGAATTGGTTTTCGATCATATTCTCATTCCCTCCGTGAGGAGCATGTAGCATGATCGGATTTCCAATTCCATTCCCTTCACGGGAAACGGCCAAAGAATTCTGTCCTCCAAGTCCAAGTCCATCAACACGCTCCTCCCCACGAGGAACATACTCATGACTCCGCTCCGCAATCCCAGAATCCTGAGCCCCCTGAACAATCTGAACCTGTCCACTCCCCTCCGCCATGCCCGTCCATCCATTGCCCTGACCTTGACCCTGTCCTTGACCGCGATCCTGATCTTGATCTTGACCGTCCCCCCTCATCGACTCCTCGCGTTTCTGTTTCTGTCTCTTTATCCGCTCGGCCGCGATGGCCCTGCAATGTCGCCTTTTTTTTCGAAGGATATGGCATGATTGGTTCGACTTGGTTGGTCGTTTATTTGTTATGTTGGCTTCTTATCTGGGGTGTTGGTGTTGAGTTTGACAGCGGTTAACCGTTAACGGGCAGCGTGGTTGGAAACTTGAAATAAGACGGCGCGACGCGTTTTGGGTGTTGTTACGCGGAGGTTGAGGTTGGAGCGTTGGTGGATCCGTGGTCCGTCGCGCGGCGCGCCTGGCAAGGCCTCGCACGCGACTGGGGAATCCTTCCGCTTTTGGTTAGGTAGGTACCTAGTGCGAGCGGGCCGGCTTTGGGAATTTTGTTTGTCCGCTCAGTGCGGTACGGCATGGGTTGTTGGATAACACCAGGTTTCCTGAATCAGATACATATGTATACGCTGTCAACTGTTCCAGCTACAGGAAACCTGGCACTGCCGGGACCCGGCCTGGGCGGCTGGGCGGCTGGGCGGCTGGGCGGGGGCCCTGAAAGGCACATGTTTGTGGTTGCATGGTATGATGCTCTTCACAATTGATACGGCGTAACCCAAACAGGACTTCAGGTACTACGGAGTACAGAACAAAGCATCCCAGCGAAGTATGAAATGGTTGACACCAACCACCACAAGTTATCCTGTCTGGTAGTTACATGTACGGACTACTCCGTACGGAGTACGGAGTACAGATACAGGCTTTTCCATGTCCTTCGTGGTCCATTTGATGGCCCAGCCAATCGACATCGGGCAGAACTTCCGTAGATACAATTGAATGCAAATGCATTAAGTTACTTGGTCATATCACACAAGTTAATCGTACTATGATAGCATCAGTCAATAATAGCAGAGTGAGTTCAGATATACACGAATCCAAAATAAGAGATTTCCACCGTATACGATGGGCCGACCATCCAATCATTATGGCATAGAGAGAAAATCCTCCAAAGCAAAAGCCAAAATAGCTTAGATGCAAGGTATAGTGAAGTAAATAAGTAAAAGAACACCCAACCTGGGAATAGATCCGAACGCCGTAGCGGTCTGATGGTAACAGACTATTGATGATATCCCATTGGATGGACCGAATGGGCACCGGGAATAGACACAACAAGGAGTATATGGTAGAAACGAGGGACAGTATGTAAGAAGAAAAAGACGTATAAGGGCAAGTAAGTAAAAGACAGGCTGTGGCAGATGACGTTCGTAACTTCGATGACTAGTAAATATCGTAAAACCAAACAAGATAAATCAAAAAACAATGGAAGGGCTTCTTTTTTTCTTTTGTGAAATGAAACCCTCATCATCTGTACAGGTCATCTCAACTCCCGGGAGCAACGATTGCACCCGGTGAGAGAATCAGGTGTAAATGTAGCAAGGACAAATATAACAGCATATCATGAATGCTCGGTGGTATCGATCGAGCTAGGGGGATTCTGCTCGTTTTGATGTTGGGAATGGGACGGTTTAATGGCCGAATTAGAACCGTCTAGATTTGGAGTTTCGATTTCGATGGGAGGGAGAGTATCAAGTTGCGGCAATTGCGGTGCACTCTTTCTCCAAGAGCTCTCCGGTCCTTCGCTGGAGCTAGCGCTGCTATTTCGAATAGCGGTTGGAGGCGCGGACGCACGTTTGGAATTAAACTCTCTCGATGTCGTATCATCATTTCTTTCTTGTGGATCGCCAGCATGCTCTTGCGTTTCGGGTGAAGGGGATTCTTCTCTCGATGGAAATTCTTCGTGTTCCTGTGTCTCTGACGGCGGCGTATTCTCTCCCCCATCTGAACTGACGGCGTCGACTTGAATCGTCGGTACAGGCCTGAGCAGTAACTCCCGGGTATTGTCACCTCTGGGTTCATCCAAACTCTCGTAAGCCGGAGTCTCGCCCCATTCCAAGTGTTCGTAATCCGGAGGCGGTATATTAAGACTTGCAACGTCCGTCTCGTCGCGATCTTCCGTGGAGTGCCGAGTAAGTGGCACATTGGATGCCACGGGGGTCAAATTGCCACCATCCGATGTGAGCGACGAGGCCGAATCACCGCGGTTGTGATCACCGGTCCGAGACGCATCAATATTCATGGCGGCCGCGTTGGGCAGCAAGGGGTTGTTATCCGACTCGGCAGAATTGGCGCGCATGCGGGAACCATCATGGCGAACGTATCCAAGGGCGGCATAACTAACACTGGGAATACGCGCGTCGCGTATACGAGACTGCTGCTGCGCCTGCGATATAGCGTTCGCGAAACTATTACCACCACCACTAAACGACCTGCGACGCCTATCAGACTGCTCCCGACGCAATTGATCCACACGGGCGTAGTCTCCACGAGCTAGGGCTTCACGGCGCGCCTCCCGACGAGCCTCGCGGCGTTCATTCTCCTGCCGACGCTGCACACGAATTTGGTATAGAGCCTCCATATGTTCCTCCCTGCGTGCTTCTTCTTCCTCAGCCGTCTCGGGGAATTCCACCACAACGTCCATCCCCTCACGCTCTCCCTCGCGAGCGATGACCTGCTCTTCCGGTTTCGGACTCATCGAGTACGACGGCAGCGTAATAATGGACCGTACCGAAGTATCGCGCCGTACGTTGGAAGCACGATTGGTCGTCGTCGTCTCGCGCGGTTGCTGCAACGAAGCGGATCCTCGATTGGCCATGTTCTCGCCATTATTGGGCGAAGTAGACCGATTGGGGACCTGACCGTAGATAACACCAGGCGTCCAGTTGTTCCACTTTTTCTTCAAGTAGCTGCCGGGGATGTACTTGGGGCTATAGTTTAGTTTGCGGAGAACGCGAAGGACGAGGAAGAACAGCACAATCATGGTGATGGCCATCACACCGACAACTACACACTGGAGAGGCGGTTAGGCGGCGTCCAGAGTAATATACATATGCATATACATAAAATACAGCAAGACACTTACAATGATCACGATGGTCTTGGTGTTGCTGGGTTTCCCAGCGGGCTGGGAATCACCGGCAGCGCGGGCAATGAGCCCTTCTTCATGCTGTCGTGGGATATACATCCTTCTCGATTAGAGCACACCCGGGGGCAAGTGATAAGCCCGCGACGGCAGCTTGGATCTATAACATCCAGTTGCGAATGATAATAGGTAACGTCTGAGAGGACAGCGGGTATAGGTTTTGGTCGAGGAACGGGGACAACGGGAGGAACCAGACCACGGGGACCGGCGGAAGATAAGTAACAGTGTACTCCGTAGTAGCACAGGAGGAGTATTCGACAATCGACACAAAGCGACTATGCAGGATAACGATGCCAGAGTATGCTATTAGACTAGTAGTACGAGGGTTAAGAAGAAGAAAAAGAACCGCCAGAAAAAGCGTGAGGATCGTTCCACCAAAGATGTACAATAATGTACAATAAAGTAATACGGCTAACTCATCCCAGCCACAACGTCGTTTCAATCTTTTTCTTCTCTTCATTCTTACTGGAGAAGAAGATTATTTGGTTGCCTTGTTACGATACTTTTCCACTTTGAGGATTTTCTTGACAGCCTTGGGGAGAGTAAGTAAGTACTGTCCTGGAGTGCTGGGAGGCATCGAGACTTGCTTGATATAAATAGAAACCTTTATCAAATCGAGAATCGTCCCATGGTTCTTTTTTCTTGAAATCCTGTCCTGACCCGAGAAAAAAAAAAAAAAAAAAAAAAGGAGTCAGTGACGTGACGTCGAGTGTCCAACGCGTGTCCAACGTCTCGGTTCGGAAGTCAACCACTACTTCGGAGTTGTTGAAAGGAGACATTACCGGTATCCGTCTATAGTGTGATACTGTCTGTCTAACCAATTCATAGCAAGAAGTCGCTTTCGTCAAGAATAAAGAAAAGGAGAGGGAAAAGGAAAGAGAAAAAAAAAAAAGATCACCCATCATCCTCCATCAACGCCTTCAACTTCCCATCTTGCCGTCTCGCAAGCTCCCAATACTCTCCCTGCTCAATCACCCTCCCTTCCTCCATCATCACAACATTGTCCGCAATCTCCATCATGTCTTTTGCATGCGTGATGATTATCACCGTCAAGTCTCGCCTAGACGCTACCAATTCCCGCACCGTCCGTCGAATCACTCCCGCGCTTTGCGCATCCAGCGCCGATGTGGCTTCGTCCAGAATCAGTATCTGCGGTTGACGCACCAGCGCCCGCGCAATTACCACTCGTTGCGCCTGTCCACCTGATAACCCAATCCCTCCGTCGCCGACCATCGTGAGATAGTCGTTCGGTAGGGAGGAGATGAATTCATCGATCCCCGCAGCTTGAGCTGCTGCGCGGACGTTGTGCGTCGTGTTTAACGGGGAATTCTCCTCGAGTCCGTAACTGATGTTTTTGTGGATTGTGTCCGGAACCAGTCGGGGTTGCTGTGATACGATTGAGATCTTGGATCGGAGGGATGGCGTGTGTAGCGCTCTAATGTCAATGCCTCCTACTGAGATGCTCGGCTGGTCATGCTTCTCGGATGCAGGAGCCTCATATAGAGACAAAAGCAGTGATGCTATGGTGGATTTCCCGGATCCGGAACGTCCTACGATCGCCGTGCAGGAGTTCTTGGGAATGGTGATGGACACGTCTCGGAGGACCGGCGCGTCCGGTCGAGAGGGGTATCGGAAATTTGCCTGGGTGAATTTCACCGGAGCTGTCTCGCCCACGCGCAGCTCTCCGACATGTTCGTGGGAGACCCCTGTAGGGAGGTTGGTAAGGCGCATGAGTTGCGTTGCCGTGGCCCGTGATGTCGTTATTTGAGGAACTGTGGGAAAGATTCGTCAGCGTCACGGCTTCCACTACAGTCCCATCTTGGGAAGCACTTACTCCACGACAGCACTGAGCTCACGTATCCAATGCTAAACAGGAGCATGGATTCAACAATAACGACATCCTCGATCGACTTTCCATGTTTCGTTATCAACACCGTCCCGTAGTATAGGGTTAACGCTGCAGCATCCAAATCAGCGGAGGACCATCGTACAAACAATATATCGCACCGTGAACAGACTGATATGCTTACGGGTCACAAACAAGAGCAAGGACTCTATAAGTCCATACAGTATTCCAGTGTACGCAGCCTTCTTCATACCCACTGTTATACACTTCGATGCAGCCCCAAGGTATTTCCGATGGAAATAGGGCTCCAGCGTCAACGTCCTCACGGTGCAAATCTCCGAAAATGTCTCCGCGAATATCCCCGACGCGGCATCGCTAGCGTCGCTGGATCGCTTCTCCCAGAATTCCGTGATGAGATGAAACCCTTTTGTGACGCCATACACGACCGGGCAGCATGGCAGACAAACTAGAGTCAATTCCCAGCAAGATGCCAAGCTCCAAAGAACGGCTATAATTGCAGCTGCCACGGCCACCACCACGGAGCCAGTGAATTTACCCACTAAGTTTCTCATGTCCTCTGCATTTCGGTCGAGGCAAGATGTGATCTTCAGCGGTCGGTTATTGTCCTTTTCGAACCACTCGCGCGGTTGGTCGAGTACAGAGCGCATGGCCTTGTTTCGATGAGCGTCGACCCAAGAGTGACCCGAGATGTCCAAACAGAAATGCATTCCACCATCAAAGAAGGAGTCGAGTATCGCTATTCCTATGATAATCACTGACCACTTCATAGCCTCGAATGTGTCATTACCGGGAGTGAAGAAGGATCCGAAGAGCTGCGACATACAGTACGAAAAGATAGGAGTCGCGGCTGCATGGAGCATCGCACATGCGAAACCTGCTACCAGCAAAACGCGATGACAGAATGTCAGGCTCGGAATGATGGTGAGCATGATCTTCGATAAAGGCTCCAAGTTCTTCCTTTTTTGGACACGAGGCCTCCTCCTCCTCCGCCCCGGTTTCTGTTGTTGGCTGTCATATTTTCGTTCGGGTAGCTTTGTCAGGTTTAGCATCGGCGAAGAGTACATGGAGACAATGCTGTGGCGAAGGTATGGATTTGATCTCCTGCTTGGTCCAACTGTATACGCCGCACTAGGTTCAAGCAATTTTGCACTATTAGTGTTCACAATCGTTTCTTGTCCGATACTTTGGCAACTTGGTGATGGCTGCAATTCCCAGCTATTCGAAAACCGTTGACGCGAGGATTGAGCCCTTCGGGTACATTGAGTGTATGCATCCTCGAAGACTTTGTACTCGTCCTCAAAGAAAGGGTCGTACTGCGTCGTTGCAGAACTCATCGATGCATCATCCGAATGATCAAAGGGGTCATCCGTGTCATCGACCTTGCGGTTATCGCTGTATAAGTGATTATCAGGGTCCAGCTCCTTATCCTCAGGGAAAAAGTACTTTCCCAGTCCCGGTACGTCTTCGAGTTCATCTCTGCAACCCGACCTTATCACAAGACCTTGATCAAGGACGTAAACGAAGTCGTCGCCATGAATCTGAGATACGTCGTGGGTGATAATTATCGTCGTCTTGCCTTTGCGCCACTTTCGGATGGCTTTAAGTACCGCTGTACGGTTGGCAAAGTCCAAGGAGCTCGTCGGCTCATCCATGATGAGTATCGGAGTGTCTCTCAACCTAGCCCTTGCGATTGCCACCCTTTGCTTCTGGCCTCCGCTGAGAAAATTCCCTCCAGGACCGACAGATGTCTCGATACCATGAGGCAAGTTATCGATTACGCTTTGGAGCATAGCCAGGTCGACGCATTCTTGTATATCCTCCTTCGAGACTCTGTTGTATTTCCGACGGCCGAAAGCAATATTAGTGCGCATGGATTCGTTAAAGAGAACGCTTCCTTGCTCAACAAGGGTGATGTTATTCCTGACCCAGTTGATGTCTAGCGCCTGAATCGGGATGCCGTCTATGAAGATCTCGCCGGATGATGGCGAATAAAACCGCATAAGCAACTGTCCAAGTGTGCTCTTCCCAGAACCACTTTTTCCAATAACAAAAGTCGTCTCGCCGGCAGGAAAGGACAGACTGGCCGACTTCAAGACCGTAGTCTCTGGCTGAGACGGATAGGCAAACGACAGCTGGTTTTCTCTTTCGGTAAGCAATTACATATGGAAAGGGCATGGTGGTTTAACTCACATCGCACACTTTAATGTTGCCTTCGCACAAGTGAGGATACAAATCTCCGCACGACTCGTTGGTATTGATAGCGCCTGCTGCTCGATTTTCCACCACCTGCTTTAGAGCAAAGCCGGCAAGTTTGCCTTTTACCAACAAACCAAACCGTGGCATTATTTGCTCCATAGACTGAGCTGCAACCACACAACCCCAGAAGGTTCTCAAAACGTCACCCGACGAGAGTTTCCCCGAGTGTTTCAATGTGTGGCCATACCAAAACGACTGCACGATCATACTGAACACCATGAACCGCACCGCGCCTATCTGAAGGGCGATAACCCATGCTTGTTTGAAATAATACGCAGCAGCTCTTTCGATTTTTGAGGAGAAATTGCGGTACTCGAATTCTTGTCCATTGAGGCACTTGACGGTGTCGATTGAGGAGATGGCGTTGTTCGCAATTTTGGACGCACCGGTAAGCTCCGATTGCTGCGCTTCCATACTTGGTTTCAATTTGGACGAGAGGAAGGTGATGATGGCAAGGAAAACTGGAATACCAGCTACAGTGACCAAGGTAAGATTCCACGAAGTATAGAAGGCAAGTATTACACAGAGAACCCCACGGCACGAGTACATGAAAATGAAAGCAAGAGGCTGTGACGTTGCCACTTGCAGTTCATGAATCTGTCTGTGGACAAGCAACTGATCATCAGCAATTCTGAAAAACCACGGGGAGACCATCATAAGATGGAATAAAACTCACGCTTGAAGACCGGATAAGAAAGCCCCAATGCCTTCCTGCTGAGTTTGAAACCACTCGACATCCCTCTTCAGCAACTTCGAGAAAAGCCTCCCACGAGCATTCGCCGCCTGCAGTTCCCCGAACGCAGTGAAAAGGCTGTAATAGACGCTACTCAGCACCCAGTTGACAACACCAACAACCAGCAACTGAATGCTGTGGTGGACTATGTCGGACAGCAAGCGATCGCTACTCTTCTCCCCGGAGGTATACGATGTAAGGTCATTGAAGATGCGTCCCAGGATGATGGCGAGTATGGGCATAGCCAGACCAGCAGCCAGAGCAAGAATCATGCCCAGGAAGAGCGTTGGGAGGTGTCTTCTGCTCGTGAAGTTGAACAGGGACATCCAGCCCGCGCTGTGCCGGCTGTCGTCCCTTTCCCCTTCTCCGTTTCCTTCCCCGGGGTTCGGCTTGTCATGTTGCTCGAAGACCATGATGAAGGAGGGATAGTGATGTTAGCTTTGACAGCTAATTTCTTGATCTTCAGGAGAGGTATGTGATATGTGAGGAAAAATGGGAGTCGACCCAGAATAAGCCGTGACATGTCGACGATAATGCTCGAGAGCACATGGCGTACATACATACTCCGTAGTAAGGGTCGTAGACTCGCACACTGGTAATAGATGGACTGCTGGTCGATACGACTTCCTGATTCGGTAACATTGATGATGATGTGCATAATGAATGGGTTTCGCCGTTGATATTGTCCTCTTCGGCAACAATATAGTTCCCGCTCGCGTTTGGGCTATTTATCTTTGATGTCTTTGATCCATCTAATTATTCTTCTGCCATGGACTGGAGTCACTGGACGTGTGAATATCCTTTGTACATGCCGTCAACTGCTAACCTGGCATCGCTCGCTCTCAGTCAAGGTTAGGTTACGTTGTATGATGATTGATACTCCCCATTATTATTATTTCTCTTCTCACTCAACTGAAATTGAAGACAAACACCATTTGTTTGATGAAGACTCGACCGACCCCGAAACGGTAGTTCGACTATGGTATGTCCCGTACATAGCCATATGTACTCTGTCGAATTCAGATTTCCAGCTGTTGTTCCGAGTC
This sequence comes from Xeromyces bisporus, assembly GCA_900006255.1. Classification (NCBI taxonomy): domain Eukaryota; kingdom Fungi; phylum Ascomycota; class Eurotiomycetes; order Eurotiales; family Aspergillaceae; genus Xeromyces; species Xeromyces bisporus. The sequence goes on from HG983348.1 coordinate 117,087, forward strand.
GAAGTTCACGGGAGATCAGCCCTGATGACGGCGAGCGAGCTGTGAGCACCAACTAATTGGAACGACATCACCGAACTGCGCAAAATCGTCGCTTGAATGCAGAACGATATGACTAGCCCTTCTTCAGTGGCCCGTCGACTGTACAAACACTCTCCATTGCGACTGTACACTGTAAACGCTACTGCGCTCCATACACATCCTTTGGAACCCAGAAGGCGATGTTTGTATTAACTCACTGGCTCGCTGACTCGGAGGCAGGAGAGGAGAGGGGGGGAGATGGAAGAAAAGGAACAAAGCAAGGCCGTTGTCATTGTCATTATACATATTGATGATATTGTAATGGTATCCATTGTGGTGTACGTTGTAGGTATGGTTATATTTATGAACTCGCCTGCTTCTCCTTTTTCTGCGCGTCCTCGTAGATCCAGTCGTTTAGGCCAGCGCGGTTCCTGGTTTGTCTGTTAGATATCATGGCTTCGTAGCTTCGTAACTTCTAGCGCAAAAGCAAACTCACCTCGCAATCTCTATGGCATAAAACTGCATCCGTAACCCTTCATGCAAGACCCTGTTAGCACTGACACCCAACCCGAAAACAATTCACCACCAAACAATGAATCCCACATCCCCAAGACCAAGACCAAGAAGCAAAAACAGGAAAGAAGAAAAAAACCATACCAAAAATCGTCGTATGCTGATCATACTCAAACCTCGGATTCGTCCGAATAATCGTCCCAAAGTTGTAATCCTTAACCACCTTCTCGTACTGGTTCATGAAATTCCTCCACCGTTCTTTCCCCTCCTTGCTCTTCATCTTGTCCTCGTCGATGGTCTGGGCGGGGTCGAAGTCTGGGAAGTCGCGTTTTAGGTGCTCGTGGATCTCGTCGTCTATCTTGGTTAGGCGGAGTTGTGAGCCGGGGACTTTTTGGAGGATTCCCCAGTATGTCATTAGGTGTTCGACGGCTGGAATTTGTGGATTCCGTTGTTAGTCTTGTGTTTCCGGGGTAGGGGTGGTGATGGGAGTGAAAGTTCTCGTTTTGGGTTCGGGTTGGTTACCTTTAACCGCGAACTGCTTTTCCATCTGGTGGCATTGTTAGTTTTCTTTCATTTCTTTTCATTTCATTCCTTTCTTGTGGATATTGCTGCTGCTGGGAGAGAAAAAGTCGTGTCATACATCATCCAGGTTCTGTGCCTGTTCTGGGTCGAATGGTTGGGACATTTTGGTGGTGTTTTTCCTTCTTTGCGCGGGAATTCAAGAGATTGATGCGGATAGTTGTTTCAGCGTAGAGAGAGAGAGAAATATAAAGCTATGGACAGAGGATGGAGTTGGTGATGCTGTGCAATGTTATTATTATGGAGTATGTAGAAGCAATGGTTAGGGCCATTTTCAGCATTTTTTTTCTGCCGTGGACCCCACCACCGTTCGGGACGTCATCCATCGGTCGGTGCAGTTTGTACAGTTTCGCCCGCTATTAATTCTCACTCAAGTCATTAGCAGGCATTGATACATACGGCGTACAAAGATGGAGGATTATCACGATCACTAGCTTTACTTCCATGAAAAGCCAACACACAGGGATGACCATTCAAATCAACCGAATCGATTAGGTAGATATGTTGGTGTGAACTTGAGTGCCTGTCATACCGTGCTCGTTCTACCAAATACAGAACGGAAACATCCCAAATGCCAGTCGCAGATCATTGAAATGTAACGCAGACAACTCTCAAATAGCAGCTAGTATAGTACAAGAAAAGAAACGACCGAAAACAGAGCAGAATACATAGTCGATGAAAGCCAAACGAATCGGCGGAGGTTGAAACTATCATAGCTGGTCACATAACGGAGTTCCAGACAATCTCATGCAAGCTGCATTCCGGGCTCACGACCTATTGACAGGAGACGGAGGAAGAAGGATTGCGCAGCTAAGCCGTCAACTCCTCGACCTTATACGAGGAGAATCTTCTCCCCCAAAGAGCTGACAGTTTACCTGCGCAACCAATCTACCTCAACCTCCTCCAACAGGTTATGAGCCCGGTATGCAATTTAGAAATTTCCAGGGGACTTTTCCGCTGGTGTCTGGTCGGTTTGGTTGACGATGCATCGCTTGACGGGGAATGCGGGCGTCACTGAAATCGAGTCAGGGTATTCCGGGGTCATTCGTAGATATTGGCGTTTGACATTGCAAATATGATAATGTGGTATAATGCTGTCTATTTCGTTGGCTGCTTTGTGAGTTGCGAGCCTGAAGACGTGCCCATCGTGACACTGAAGTAGGTATGTAAGAACTAGGAAGGAGATAAAAGGGCTTTTGTGGGAAGCATAAGCATAAGCTTGGCGATAACGTGACTAGCTTTGCCCTTTCTTCTCTTTATCGTACGGGAGTGGCCAGAAACCGCTGTTGCAACTCGTATACATATGATAGAATCATCGATAAACATAACGGTCCAAATTGGCTAAAAATCCTCCCATTGCCTGGGCATGTTTCTGTAACCGCGAGAATATGACTTCCATATCGACCAGGTAAGTCATCTATGCAACGACTATAGTCAATGCGACTTTCGGTCTGCAGCATCTTGTCAAGGTCCAACTATCCAGTCCGTTAAAGGGACATTCCAATTCCATCGAGTCTTCGAAGTTATGGACCAGGCACACCCATCATTTTTGCTAAAGATCACCGACTCCGGCTTGTTTGTTGACCGGGTCATCCTGACTTCACGATCGGACGTCGCCGGGAATTTCAACGATAAAGGGTCCAGTAAACTGACGTAGAGTCTGGTGAACCACTCTTAACTGTCTGCAAGCATTCTTCCTTTAGCAGTTATATAGCAGATAGATGTACTCCGCATACAGAGGAACAAACACGCATAAGGAGCCCAGTACCATCAAATCCTACCAGTACAGCGGGAAGGCTTATTCCTTCACTGTCGGCTTCATAGGCTTCATTCAAACCATTTTTCCAGGCCTTTGTCGTCACTGTCAGGTCTCTGAATATTTCAGATATGAAGACAGCCAAGGCGCGCACATGGTCGGAGCCTATGTGCAGGTTCTATTCCGTCCATCCGTTCATCCTAGCCGAAAGTACTCACTTCAGTCCATCTGCCCTCTTTCGCGCCTCTAAATTTATCATCCGCCATCGGTAGTACAACTGATGTTTCTCAATTAGATCCCAACCAGGAACTTGCTCGATGCGCAAATCGCGGAAGATGCTGGCAGCAGTTGAGCTAAGCGCTCGTTCATCAATGAATTGCATCACTTCTGGCGACGGTTGACCATTATCGTATGGCGGATGGTAATGATGGTGGAAACGGATTCTGAATGAGCGGCTATCTGGACTGATAGCTATGTAGAAAACGCTCTTACAGTCAAACCGTTCCATTTTCTTCCTACCTTTTGTTTTTCCATTGGGTGCATCCGAAGGATTGTTGAGGATATCCTGGCAGCAATGGTTTGAAGCTTTCATAGTGTTATGGTATGTGGCTCTTCCTTTATTCCAGAAACGATGTCCAGTCGTCTCTTGGACTTGATGAACAAGGTATTTGACGAGGGATAAAGAAAACTTCTTTCTCTCTGATTGAGGGACGTCAGAGGGGGAAGCTGCAGTGCTGGCGTTTAAAGAAGTGACCGGTGCTTCAGGGGGAAGATCATCCATTGCAAATTCCCGGTCAAATTCTACTAAACCATTTTCATTCTGAAAGTTGTTAGCTCCTGTCATACTACTCGATGACTACACGGACGAGCAATTGAGCAATGAACTAACCTGTGCCCAAGTAGAAAGTTCCGTCAAGGTTTCTGTCCAGTCATCAAACACATCCGCGGCGGAACGCTTCTTGGAATGGGTGTTGCAATGGAGTTTTCGCCTCCCATTCTTGAAGTATCCAAATTCCGAAGATAGAACAGGTTTACAGCACCTAGGGCAGTAGAATGTCTCAATTTCGTTTGAGTGAGCGACTGCAACGTTGGGAACTGGTAAATCCATGGCTTCGTTGGCGGTTTGATAGAAGATGAGTGAGAAGAGAATTCCCTGCAAAACCCGCTATACTTATTTTAGAAGGCAAAGTGGGCCCTGTTTCTGCCCTATCATGTGATAGGCCGAAGCTCGGAGATATGATACATAATTGGGTTTGCATCTTTTGCGCCGACATCGACTGACACGGTGAACTGACACCGCAATTATTCTGTAACTCATAATCAACCTTTATTGTTAACCTTATTTATGGAATTCAGATGTCAGAAAATAATAGAGCACTGCCTTTGGCCTGAACATGAATACAACTACGGAGTATCAATTTGACGAAATACGAAATACGAAATACGCACAGAGCGTCGTACCCTGTCATCAGAGTCATCAGAGTCAAACCAAAAACGATTCGACTCCGAACCCGGGCATCCCATGTTGGCATGTCCTAGAAGCTGGGAGCTTCGATACCTACAGTACAAACAAAATCCAATAATCCCCCAGGGCCTGCAGGGTGTATGCGGATCTTTACTCCGTACTCCGTACTCTGTACAGAGTTACAGGATCACAGGTGCCCGCGAGGCAAGGTTGAAGGCAAGCCCGCCCTAGTTACCCGTACTCCACAAGCAGTACTAACCCCGATCTCCTCAACACGGGCCAAAAAAAGAGACACCAACAACAACAACAACAACATTAATAGAAAACTCAGATCCTATCACAGGCCTCACTCTCACTCTCATCTGCAAAAAGCAAAATACATAGCGATAGCACCTGAACGCAAAACTCAATCCATGATCCCACCCCGACACGTGCGCCCGTTATTGGCGGATGGCATCATGCTTGCCAGTTGCTGATTGAATGGACGTCAATCAGGTCCTGGCTATCATACATACTAGCCTACACCTATACGTACACCTATGTATGATACTGACTCTACTGTGCTATGGTTCCTTGCGAAGTGAATCGGTGGTTTGGCCATGAATGTGTGATTCGTGTTCGTTACTGCCGGGGGGGATGAGGCCTGAGGGGAAACGTAAACGTTCCGGGCTGGATCGGCCGCGATCTGATGAGCGTGGGAGGTAAGTGTGGTGGTGGGCTGTACGCAAGCTGTAAGGGAGAACGTCCGAGGTTTTGGACTGATTTTTTCTGATTGATGAATTCGGATCGATTATCTATGTTGAGTCCAACGTTGTTATTTATATTGGAGTGCTAATCTGCTGAAGTCAGTTTATTTATACCTTGGGTTAATCCGGGTTTGATGTCGTGCAGAGAAAAGCGAATTGAGTGTTATCACTGCATACGAAGTATAGAGCCAGATACAGCGACAGATAACAGAGATATCAAAAGCCTAATCCATCATGTATCTCCGCCAATTACTTTTATTCGCGACCATCCTAACAACAACCACCGCAACACCCGTCCCGTCACCAGCACCAGCAGATCCAACACAACCTCCCGAACTCCGCATCCTAAGCTGGAACCTCTGGGAAAACGGCACAAACGTCAAAGACTACCAAAGGAAACAAATCCGCATAATCGAAGCCGCCAACGCCGACATCCTCGGCCTCCAAGAAACAATCCCCAACTACGCCACCGACCTCGGCCAAGCCCTAGGCTGGTACCACTGGCAGAGCAAAAGCAGCGTCGGCATAATCTCCCGCTACCCGATAGCCGAAGTCTACGGCGAAGTCGACAACACCCGGGCCGGCGGCGTCCGCATCGACATCGACCAAGACCACCACGTCAACCTATGGACCATCCACACCACGGCGTACCCTTACGGTCCGTACGAGTTCGTCTTCGACCACCTCACCCCGGACCAGGTGCGGGCGAACGAGACCAAAATCGGCCGCGTCACCGAGATCACCCAGGCATTGGACCACATCCAGGACCAGGTGGATAACGCCGACTCCACCCCTGTCATCTTCACGGGTGACTTCAACACCCCCTCGCATCTGGACTGGGTCGACTCCACGCGCGACTCGCACGGCGGCGTCGCGTTCGAGTGGCCCACGTCCAAGGTCCTCACGGATCGCGGCTTCGTCGACTCCTACCGCTCGCTGCACCCGGATCCCGCCACGGATCCGGGGAATACTTGGTCGCCTGTCACCCCGTACCATGAGGGGTCGACGGGGCCGAAGGAGCCGCAGGATCGGGTCGATTTTGTTTATCATAAGGGGAAGACGTTGCAGATTGTTGACTCCGACGTGTTTCTGATTGGCAGGCGTCATGCTATTCCTGATGTTGCGGATAATGACTGGACTAGTGACCATGCGGCTGTGTTGACGCATTATCGGTTTACGTCGTAGGTTATTGGGAGGTCTCTTGTCATTGTCGGTATCAGCGTTGATTGAAATGGAGTGTTTCGATTGATTGTATGGACTGTATGTACATACACGTACTGTGCGGAATGCACATCAGAGGCTTCGTTCGGGGTATGTATCATATATTTCTCCCTTTCATCTTCTATGGACTGGATGCCCCAAATCTGGAAGTGAGTCTGACCTTGTCTCAGTCATCTCCATCACCACCCGTGCTCCGTACTGCCTATGAAAGCAATCTAGGATGGAGTATGACTGCATGTTAGAATTTACGACGAATGTCAATGATCCATTGAGCCCTACTCCACACTACGTCATAGGCCATGTGACCTTTCAAACTAACAGTTGCTTCTAATAAGAGGAAAGGCTGGATTCCTAGAATATGGACTGTTACACAATCGAACCCATCAGGACAGGTCAGGACTTGCTACACTGGCCTACGGATATCGCTTGGTAAGAGCGGCCACCGAATAGAATCAACGCAAATTCAATAGATTTTTGATCACCAGATTAACGATTAACAGAACGAACTCATGCTGGTATCATCAAGTCTCTATTCCCGCTTAGGCACCATGAAATGCATCATTATCACCCGAGAAACATCATGACAAAACAGGTCGTAAAAAGCCATGTAATCGGATCAGACCAGATCAACCAAACCATGACAGCCTTTTTTTCACTGCTTGCCGTATAACGCCCGAACGCCATGCGAAAAACAAGGTTAAGAAGCAATTAAAGGTACTACCCGGCTGAGGATCAAAACACCATTCGTCATCGTCACATCGTTAATTACCATGCGGCATGTCCACCGTCGACGCGGAGATCGGTGGCGGTAATGAAGCTGCTGGCATTGCTGAGAAGGAAAATAGCAGCACCACGGTAATCTTCAGGGAAAGAAAGACGACCGAGCATGTTTTGCTTAGGCCACTCCTCACGACGCTCAGGGTACTTGATGAACAGTTGCTCGACCATAGCAGTCACGATATAACCGGGGGAGATGGTGTTGACGCGGATGCCATACATGCCCCACTCGGCGGCAAGGTTGCGGCAAAGTTGGAGAACACCTGCCTTGCTAGCGTTGTAGGCAGCGCAGATGAGACCCTGATCAGAAAAGAACAGCGGTTAGCAACGAATCATTCAGGTCAAATGACTTGACGAACACGTAACTGCAGGAGAATTTCAAACCCTGCTGCACGAGTTGCCAAGGAAATGAAGTCACAGGAACTTACCCGATTGGCAACAGTGCCACTCATACTAGCGATGAAAGTCATACTTCCACCGTTTCCAAAGCGAATCATTTGCTTGGCCACAGCTTGAGCCGTCATCATGGTACCAGTGATATTGATCTCCATCATGGTGTTGGCATCCTTGGCTGTCATCTCGAGGGCGGGCACTTCCTGCTGGACACCAGCGGCAGCCAGAAGACCATCCAAACGGCCCTCCTTGTTGGCGATATCCTCGACAACACCGTGGAGAAACTCAGCATCACGAATGTCAATACGACGGTAGTGCAACTCGGTGCCCAGCTCCTCAGTGGCCCGTTTTTGGACTTCATAGAAGTCCGCGTCCTGCGCGTATTGGCGATTAGGCTAACTGTTAGTCTTGGGAGGAATTCAAAGAACACAACACGAACAGTCACGCGACATCTGGGGGGAGGGGGGCTCAATATTGATGACGTACAGGTTCCGGCAAGCGGTCAAGGACGTAGACCTTGGCACCAGCTTCCAAAATGGCTTCAGTTTGGGTCAAACCAAGACCGCGAGCACCGCCAGAGACACAGATGACTTTGCCAGCGAGAGTGAACTCGGGAAGTCTACCCGGGACGCCCAGAGGGGGATTCTGGGTTGGAGAAACAGTGGTAGGGGGACGAACGTCGGTGGTCTCGATGTTGACGGACATTTTGAGGGATAGGTTTAGACTGGAGAGACGAAGAGGAGTAAAGCAAAGTGGTCAAAGAAGAGAGACTCGAGGGAAAAGATTTGTTGTATCGAAAGCTCACGGAGGGCATGAAGGAACGCCTTTATATAGGAAAGCGACAGGGTCATTCATCGTCGAGCAGTAGTGGCACCGGCGGCAAGTGAAGGGAAAAAGCGGAGGCAACCAATCCCTCCAGAAGGAACAGCCAGCAAATTCCAGGGGAAACGCCGATGGATGGATGGCTCACATGAGCAGATTGGGAAATCCGAGAACAGTCGCTGTGGGGCCGTGGGCCTGGTGGATCGGTCTAGATCCGGGGGCCCCACTGGGCTAGACCATTCCTATCTAGGTAATCGTCTTTAATCACCTGGGTCCAACTGTTGAACTTCCCTCTCTGTTCCTTGATTCCCTATTCATTCCTGTTCATTCCTTTCCCTCTTGTTCATTTGATGTAATCTTTTTTCTTTTTCACACTTTGTATTTCACACTTTGTACAATGTCGACATAATCCTTACATACATCTCCATTATTCCATAAGACCAGGAAGTATATCAGAAGTAGCAGACCGTGGCAAAATCAGCTGCGAACCAATACTGCCATGAACAGGTACGAGGTAATTCTAACTAAAAATCTTAAATTCAAATTCTTCAATAGAACCACTTATTATGCTTTTGCTTCCCACTTTTCTTTCCCTCTTTTTCCTTTTCTTTTGGTGGCCGTCGTGGCGTCAGAATCAGTATGATACTGCACTTCGGTTTTCTCAATTAGGAAATCCGATGATCCCGCCCGGATCGTCTGGTGAACTGTGAATCTGTGAGTCTGTCTGTCAGAAAGTCCCATGATGGTAATCTAAACAAGACGGACTTTTTCTGGAAGGAATCTGTCAAAAAGAATCTGCACCAATGATCTTACAGGATTTCCCAATGGGTCAGGTTGTATATAATAGTCTAACTTTCACTTGCTCTGGTCATTATATCCTCTCCTGGACAGCTCTATAGCCTCTTTGACTGACAGGGTCATGTGCTGTTTGCCAACAATCATAGTTAGTAGCGTTCATGGGACCGCGTTCCAGGAAACCATGTCATCGTTACTCGTTAAGTTACTCGTTGCTACTACATACTCCGTACACGACCGCTTCAGTCTATGATGCAGATGCCTCGTGACCATATCTCACTTTCATAGACTGCACATTAGCATTAGAAAGGAAGTTCAAATATACGGTGTATGACAACTACATCGTAAAGAGCTGTCGGGCTTTTTCCGGAGATATCATAGAAACTTCAAACACGGTTCCATCCATCCATAGCTGCTTACCCGATTTGGAATTCCCGAATGGATTGCCATCCGGGGATCTTCCATCTGCTGCCACCATCGTCACTACTGAATGTTTAATCCGAGTTCCGTCAGGACTAGAGATCCGAGTAATTGACTTTGATTCTCTATATTATTACAGAGTATTTTAAGTGGCTGGTTCTTTTTTCCTATGCAAGAAGCCCTGAGAATACTAAAATAGCTGTAAGTCTTGATCTACATAGTAGATTCATGTACTGTACACCAGACCATCTGCTTCCTGCTGCAACGACGCTTCATGTGACCCTTCTTGGGCATATCACCTGCCACCAGAAACACGAGGTGTGTATCATTCTCCCCCATTTTCAACGCAGCCAAGCTCCTCACCTCGATTATTCACCTCAAAGTCACCGTCTTGCCAACTAAAGGGTCATGAAGTATCCCAAATCCTCTAGATCCTTCATGTCCGCTGCTGATCTGTTAATGCATGGAATAGAAATAGGTAATAAATACCAGGATGACCATGGAGCTTTCAACCACGAAATATGGTCATTTTTGAGATTCCGCGTCTCAGCAGCCGTTTTCAGAGCAAGAAGTAGGGCCTTCGGAAGTTGTCTTGTCGTTAAATCCTGCAAAGGATATTCGTTTCTTGAGGCTGGGCGGCAGGCTTTCGACCACGTCGGCACGTCGACAATAGGGATGAAGGTCTTCAAGACGCCGTTGGAGCAGTGCACCTCGGCATTTTCATGGTTGGAACGCTCGTGGTAATCCGCAATAAACTTGGACCAAGTCGCAAGATAGATTGCCTAGGGTAATCCGTGGGTGGTGCAGTTTCAGAACGTCATTTCCGAGTTTAACGTCTTAACTGTTGGTGTCTCTTTTGGTCGTTTTCTCCCCTGATTTTGAAAAGCGACCCCAATATTGGTGTTAGGTTGCACGTTGGTCGGCTGGGTCGGGAGAGCTGGAGGTGCAACACAGCCTTTACTGGCTTCTGTTTCTGCTTCCTCGTTCCTGGTGCTGTTAGAACCGCGCGGGAATTTACTTTGCTTGGTTGATCCCTGCGAAGAAGCTTTGCGACCGTATTGCAACCTCCAGGTTGCTCGGACCCGTATGGACGTCTTGGCTACATGACGCCTTACACCAGAAGGTTGCTTCTTGAAGCACTATAAAGCGTCACTGATTTTGGTATCAAAGACCTCTGCTCCGGGCAAAGACTGGTGTCCACGGAGGGCCACACTGAAGTTCACTACCAAGTAGCTTACCCGTCCAGCACCGCTAGCGGGTTAAGTCCGGGCGGATGGAGCCAGTTGGTATTGGTAGAGGCTGAAGCGGCTGTTGTGCATGTTGTTTTCGTATCAGTAGCAGCATCTTGCTTCCGATATTTTGAAATTCTGCTATATTGTCTGAGTAACTGCCAAACGACTGACTCCCGACTAAAGGTTGCAGCAAAGGTGGTCTTGTAAACGGGGACTTGGGGAATGTCCCAATTAAGTCAGGGCTTCTCTGAAATTAGGATGTACGGGAATCAGTTTTCTTGGATATAACCTCCTTAGGTTCCCCCAACTGGCCAGATTGCCGCATGACCTTGGTCACAGGATAGTAGTATGAGAACCATGCAGGCAATTGTCACTTGGCGGAGTAGAGGACTTTTGCACCCTGAACACTGTTCGGTAAATCCTGATCTTTGTACTCGTCTGCTTGGTGTCGCGGCCCGTTCTTTAGTCGATTTCCCTGGGAGAACGACGCACCCCCAGGTGGGCCTTCCGGTGCAGCAATGGGTTCACCTTGTACAATGTTGTACTAGGGTTATACGAACGGAACTCTGCCAAAATTGTCAAATGGCTTTGACGATTGTATCATAGATCGTCCATCTCTCAGACGCGGCGTACTGGGATCTGGTGACGCCATGTTTGAGCCCTATTTGTCAATTCTGACAGAATTTCATTTGTACAAGGTGAGTCCACCGCTGCACCGAAATAACCCTGTGGGAGTGCGTCGTTTTCTCAGAGGAGTCGAGATGGGCCATGACACTTGGCTTTGGCCGCCAGTTATTGCATGCGCATTGAAGAATGACTTTCTGTCAAACCATACCTCTAGCCATCGGGAAACCGTACCGCTTGGCTAACAGTCAACCGACTTCGTTCTCTCCTCTAGTGGGATGTTACATGGAAATTTCTGCAGATGAGGCCTTCGTGTGAAGTGCTGTAGACCTTTTTTCCAGCACTTAAACATTATAGATCCTCCTTCCCTGCATAACTTGTCGAACATTGAAATCTCCGGTGGTGCCCTTGGGTTATGCAACGTTATCCACGATTTTGCTAGCTACTATTAGTTGGCAGCTGCGGTCTGCGTACTCGAATATCTCACGCCGGTACTGTATGGGTCCGTTGTTCGGTAGGGAGCGTAAATAAGACTGAAAAACGTTGCGACGTTAATATCTGACTCCTCTAGTCCTTTATGCGAAGCAGCGAAGGGCCGCAGCGCGACTCTGTAAAAGCCCTGTTACCTTGGACTTCAGTAAACCGACCCTGCCTTCGTAAGAGTTCTTATGCGTATGGCGCCGTAATAGCGGCATGGAGCTTGTTGATGTGTTCTTCAGGAACTGACGTCGGAAATCCGGATAACGTCGAAGGCGGTGTGAGGTCCCCACGGGCAGATCGGTGGAACCTTACCGCCGACCCGAGGTTCCGAGGTCCCTTGATGGGGCTATCTAAATTTAAATCCGCGACCCGCAGTTTGCCGTAACGCACTTTGCAACCTTTTCGACTTCTAAGTCCAGAGCAGAATTAGGATTTACTGGAATACCTACATACGTGCACTACTTATTAATGAATTACAGGCATTATTGGCACATTGAAGTGCAAGAATTGATACGACCAGAGTTTTTTTTTTTTTTTTTTTTTTTTTTTTTTTTYCTTTTATAACCTTAAAAGTCACCCAACGTACCCAAAAAGCTAAGCTTCTCAAAAAAATCTAGGTCGATCCGTATCCGGGAAGAACCCCCCGGAGGCATCGTCGAACGAACTCCGATACCGAGCCTGCTGATTTCGTAGAAGTAGCCCTTGCATGTCCGCCATCCGCTCTTGGTACGCAGCGAGATCGTCCCATGTGAATTCTTGTTTGATTGGGCCGGGTTGAGGTTCGAGTTGAGTGCTCATATGCAGGATCTCCCGTTGTCGCTCGAGCTCTCCTTGCCGTTGTTGTTGCTGTCGTTCGTGTCCTCGCTGAACTTGCGACTGGATCTGCGACTGAGATTGTCTTTGCGTCCCCATTGGAATTTGACCCTGCTCTTGTTGGTTTTGCAGTGGTGGCGTTGGTGACGACATGATGGAGGCAATGGAAAATTGGCTGCTGCCGCTTCTACCTCTGTCTTTGCGGGTGTTGTTGCTATCGCTGCCATCGTCTTCAAACGGTTCTTCGTCTAAGTACATGCCTGGGACGGTATCGGCTTTGGTGTCTGTTATTTGCAGTTAGCAATTCCTGTTCTGGGATATGAATCATATGATGTACACCTTAATGAACTCACATGGGTAGGTCTGCGACGGAGCGATAGAACTGTCATGAGCATCCACGGTTGGTCTATCTTCGGGCTCTGGTGTGAAGCAAGTTATGTCGGATGGTGTTTCTTGGATAATAATTAGAATAATAACACTTTCCAAAGACGCAGCAGACTAGGATCTTACCAGGCTCCGGACCTAGTAAATCGTCACGGCTGTCAGGATCAAATGACGCCCCATGTCTTCGGACGAAGCGAGAAATTCTTTTGGAATCAATTATTTGTCCATTGACTCGAAAGGCCGTGGCTTTCCCCTGGGCGGCTCGCCGTCGCTGCTTGTGAAGCATGACTTGAACCTCTTTTGCTTTGACATTCTTCCGGACGTGCCATGCTGCCAGACGATCTTTGTATTGTTTCTCTCTGGAAGGTTCGCAAGTAAGTAGGGTTTCTCACAGAAATTAGGGCTGCATTCAAAGTGAATATCAGAAAAAAAGGATTACGGTACGTCGCAACGAAGTTATAATTCCGCTCCATATATTTTTTGACATCTTTTAGTTTTAGCTGGTCATGACGGTAGAGTTGCTCAATGATGGGACGATATCTTTGCCAATCATCGGATTTGTGAGGGCGAAAGACGGTCGATGAAGGAGGATAAGACGGAAACGGAGGAGGCACGGATCCGTCCATTGCTATTGTGAGCTTTAGCAGCAGCAGCAGCAGTACTCCGTACTCGGCAATGGTGGTGGTATAGACTTTAAAGATTATGATGAAGTGCGTGCTGCGGAAAGAGTGAGTTCTTTCCTTCTCGTCGTTGCCGCTAATATAGACATAAATGAGCCTAATTAGAATTATGTACATATGTATGTACTGTAACTACTCCGTACTAGGATGTGCTAATGTAGACGCTCTCCACAACGGTCTGTGCAATCAATGTACATACATACTCCGTACCGTACATGGGTAAGTGGGAAATGGTTCGAGACGGACGCGGCCCGACGAGAAACTGACAAAGAAGCCTATTATGGTTCAGAAAGATATTGATTGACCTGACGAATATGGAACACGTATATGTATAAGGCGGCTAAAAAGATGCATGGTGTATGTTGCGTGCATTCAGTGTTACAATTATTGTAGTTAGTAGTTACAACCTAAGGTCTAGTCCAAGGAGGTCTGACCGTTGGCGGAATCCCTGGCCTATCAGCTGTCCCTTGAGGCACGGTTTACATGCTAGAAGTAGTCTGATACTCGCTAGTGCTAGCTAGTCGTACTCCTTACTCGGCGAGAATAGGAAACAATACATAGGGCGCTTGAGTTGCTTGAGAGCAGAAACGTACGTACGCGGTACTTTTGGCGGTATTGATCGCTTCGTGGATTGACGCTGTTGACAAGGGTTTTTATATTAACGAGCATTTTTTACTGGTACCTAGTGCTACCGGAATCTTCCCGTAGCTATATAGTAGCCTAACGTAAATTCATACTCGATGATTTATTTCAAAAAAGTCGACATAAAATCATGGAGGAGTCGTCTGAATCATTCTTGAAGATCTAATAGGTAAAATAATCTGTACGAAACGATTGACAGTGGTGTACTCCATACGCGGTTTAGTATGACCAACTTTGCTGTTGTGTTAATCAACTCCATAACTTGCAGCGGCAAGTCGTGGATGATGATCATGGCCAATTCACTTGTGTCTACTATGTATGTACATATTGTACGGCAAAATCCGTACGTTGTTAACTTCAATGTAGAAAATCCATGCAATTCCAACCTTAAAGGCATCCCAAGTCACAGTTTTAGGGCTATGCATGGCAGCACTGAGTACGTAAGTCCTACAATTAGGTAGTACTTAGGGCTCAGATTCGCTCATTGCTAACTTAAAAGTAGGACTTCCAATTGAAACGAACCGGTCGCCGGGGTCCAAAGCCAACACTCGTTACTCATTTATGATAATTCAATAAAACAATTGAATACCTAGCAAGGTCCCCGGGCCGAAACGGGTTTGATATCTGACAAAGTCATGGAGTACCTATACACTATGCAACGCGGTTGTAGGATTGCATATCACTGGTTTCACCGTCGTGTGACAAAAGACCAGATAGAGTAATGGCATGAACAACATACTGATGCAAGTTAGTACGGAGTATGGAGTAGTGGGACTGAAATTATTCCCATCATATAATAATCCTCATTGTTATTCCTTCAAGCGCTATCCCAGTCGCTGCTTCATCCATTTGACCTTTGCTTGTTGTCTGCACCTGCGAAATATTGGGGTGTTCGACTTGCCAATCGCAGTCCATTATTCTAAGCATCAACCATGATATAAATGCGGGAGTAGAAGCCGAAAAATCATTCAATTAATTGATGGCGATCTCGGAAACTTAATGGTACTTCACGCTGTCAGGAAAAGCGCGGAGCATCAACAGGAATTCTTGAAGTCTTCTTGCATCCGCCCTTGGCGGTTTGGTGCCACATAAGCAAGTGCCTGGGGAAATTTTTGACGTATCTATATCCGATGTCGCTTTGACTCTTGTCCAATAGTAACATCAGGGTTTTCACGGAGTACAATGTACATAGATTCGGTCCGACAATGTTGCCCCAACAGTCCGTAACTCGGAGAGCTGGTCAGGCACTGACTATTACTCCGCGCGTACTGCACAACACGTCAGCCAGTTGCTTGACTCTAATAGTAATAATCAATTAGCAATGTCGAAGTCGAATGCGCCCATTCTAAAATCGTCGACAGTAGTAACGCTGTATGCGCGGTGAATTAAGGAAAGCAAGACTTTTTTGCGGAGAGAGCGAAGCGAGTGGAAACAACCTTACGGTCATTCGGAAGCATTTGTGCACTAACCTAGTAGGGTATCACTAGCAATCTCTGAGCGTCATTTGCCCAAAATATCCAGAACAAATCGTTTATCGACTTCCATTTCCTTGTCATCTTCTTCACCCTCAAATTTCAAACGATAGACATCCTTTTTCGAGCCCATCACTTCAGCTCGATAGAAAGTGGTGGTATCAGGATACCGCGCGAGGACTTGCTTTCCAGATGGATACAACGGCAACGCGGACCCAACTCGTGGAATAGGAATTAAAGAAGCAGCAGACGTCTTGTACACGGCCCCTTGTTCACCGTTTTCGTTAGGCTCTGGGTCCTGGACGTCGTACCTTGAAGAAGATATTACAGTCAATACAATATCCATGCGGATCAAGTCTGTGAGAGCGGTTGGTTGGCATACCGCTTCTTAGTCCCTTCTCCCGTGATATTCTTGATGATGCATTGAATCCCTTCGCCTTCGATCCCTTGCTTATTCTTGTTGTGCTTAAAAACGACCTCTGCGCCGATGACTAGCAATCCATTGCGTTCGGCGGCCGTACCCTTGGCACCTTCGGTTCCTTCTTCAACCTTGACGATAACATTCTCACGTCCCTCCCGATTTTCGCGGGCCTGACCGGGCACGCTTGTGCTGCGTTGGACGCTCCCTTTGACACGACTCAGTTTGTCAGGCACGGATGCATTTGGGGGAGCAGGTGAGTCCGTGGCTGAGCCGTCGGCTTCATTCTTCTTCTTCCGTGATTTCTGGAGTGAAGCAAAACGGTTCATTGGTGCCTCCGCTTCGGAGGCTTGACGTAGTGCTGTCAGAAGATCCAGATTCTTGATTACATCACTAGGCTCTTCTTGCAATATGGATCTTTCTTCCTCGCAGAGTTTCGACAACTGTCCGTACAAGCCCTCCAATTGGTTGTACTGGGCTAAAGTTGGTTCTGTTGCAGATAAAAATTAGCGGAAGTTGGACCAATCAAAACATAAAACGACAATTTGCGCATATAGCCTCGTCGGCATTCGAACAAAACAGTAATCGGGCAGATTATTTTCCAAGAAGAAAAATCGCTTACTGTTACCCTCGCTGGCAATCCCCTCATTAAGAGCGGCAATTTGCTCCGCCAGGGCTTTTTGCTTGTCATTTTTCTCTTTGGCCTTTCGGAGATCCTGTAGAATTTTATTCCACATATCAGTCTCTTCATTGACGGCGAGACCATTATCTCTGGGAACAGGAGGCCCTCTAGGACGATTCCGTGACATATTATTTAACCTTTTATCGTATAGCTTAGCAGCAGAGGAAGCAGCGGCAGAAGAAACGGCGGCGGTAGTAGTTCCAGTACCACTACATGTACTAACGTTGGTGGTAGTCAACTCGACAGAGCCAGCACCGGCTTTTGCCCTGCCTGCACTTCCCTGAGAGATCGTAGGAGTAATAGCAGTACTAGTAGTACTAGCAATAGCTTCTTCGCTCTCCTCTGGTTTCCGCAGACCCGGAGCCTCCCAGGCGTAGGCGCTGAATAACTCCTGGTGGCGAGCACTGCGCGTTCCCCGAGACGCACCCTCCCTAATACGATGCGGAACGCTTCCCGGCGAGCTGCCCTCTTCG
This sequence comes from Xeromyces bisporus, assembly GCA_900006255.1. Taxonomy (NCBI): domain Eukaryota; kingdom Fungi; phylum Ascomycota; class Eurotiomycetes; order Eurotiales; family Aspergillaceae; genus Xeromyces; species Xeromyces bisporus. Next base: position 134,492 of record HG983348.1, read on the forward strand.
GACGGCTTGTTGCAAAGCTGGTTTGAAGTTGGAGTTGGAGTCGGAGTTCTTGCTTGATTTTCCTGGCTCAAGCCCTGTGTAGACTTTTCTGGTCCGGTGGATGTCGATGCTGATTTTGGTTTTGGCTTTTTTGGCTTTGGTAGGCCTAATGGTCCGACTCCTGCTGATGGACTGCTGGTGCTAGGGCTTTTGGTGTCGTCTCTGTCTTCTTTGTTGTTGTTGTTGTTGTTATTGTCATGATTGTCGTCGGCGCTCCTCTTCCGGGCTGTGTTTCTCTTGTTGGGATTTTTGATGGGACCGCGGTTAAGCGTTACGGTTAACCGCTTTCCGCCGGCGGATTTCTTATTGGCCATTACTACGACTCGGTAGTAGGAGTGAAATTTGATTGATAGGTTGACTGGCGACTTTTGTGCCTGGAAGAAGAGAAAATCGTGGTAGACTGTAGTCTAAGCTAGAAGATGTCTTTACAGTTACATTTTCGCATTCACTGAGGATAGCTGTAGGAGTGCCAGAGTGGTTGTTGCGTGTAGTGAATGCGTCTGCGAAGGAACGGTTTCCACTGAATGGCAGCTCCCCTGGCAGTACATACTCATTTGTAGTGCTTGTATCTTCGCAGTTCGCACCCCGCTTCTTCATGTACATATGTACAGAGTAATAGCAGCTGTTTCTTGAGAATTGACTTGAGTTGGAGTTCTTAAATAGAAGCTATTTCAAGTCATGTGCCTTCATGTGACGTATATGACGTACGGTCTAACTACACCGTACAGTTGTTATCATCTTCGCCCCTGTAACTTTCTGCAACTCCCAATTGATTTCCAAAAAAAATAAACAGACATTCCTCGAAATAGAATAAGTATGCAGGTGCCATTGCTTCGTCTCCAATGTGGTGAGTATCTAAAGTATGACCCAATTTGTATGTTTCCCGTACTGACATTCCCGAATTCAAAAGGCGTGAACAGCTACGACTGGGGTATGATGCAGGACAGCTTCTGTTTTTGTCTTCTCCGCACTGAAATTCGTTCCTAGGCAAAATTGGCCATGAATCGTCTGCTGCACAATTCGCCGCTACTACGGCTCCGCCAGATTTCTCGATAGAATCAGAGAAACCGTACTCAGAGGTTGGTGTGTTGGGTTGGGTTGATATTGGCGTGCGAAGCTATAGACACTGACTGCATTAGTAGCTATGGATGGGCACGCATCCTTCGCTTCCTTCTAGAGACGTCACTACTCAGAGAACCCTTGTCGACCTCATCCAAGATAACCAGGCCTTGTTGTCCCCGGAGGTTAGCAGGAAGTATGGTGGAAAGCTCCCATTCCTGTTCAAGGTGTTATCGATGAGGAAAGCTCTCAGCATACAAGCCCATCCGGACAAGAGCCTTGCAGAGAAGCTTCACGCAAGAGACCCTAGGAACTATCCTGGTGAGTTGGGAAAGAAAATGCGACCCCGGTTGTCGCAGCTGAGAATTTTATTGACCGACTTTAGATGATAACCACAAACCCGAGATGGCCATCGCCATAACGCCGTTCGAGGGACTATGCGGCTTTCGCCCCCTGGCCGAAATCGCTCATTTTCTCAATACTATTGCGCCTCTCCGCAAGCTGGTCGGGGAGCAGGCCGCGAACGAGTTTTTGGCTATAATAAAGGATTCAGAGGACTCCGAGGACCAGGCTGTCGTCCGCAAGAATAAAGACGCTTTGCGAGCCATCTTCACATCTCTAATGCAGACCCCCCGCGATACCGTCGAGTCAGTCGCCAAGGACCTTGTCGCGACCGCCGAGAATTCCCCACAAACCTTTGACAATCCTCTTGGACCCACTGAAACAGATGCCGGCAGTTCGGAAAACCTGGCTGGGGTAATTACCCGCCTGAATGGGCAGTTCCCCGGCGACATTGGGCTATTTGTCTTCTTCTTCCTCAATTTTGTTCGTCTTGAACCTGGCGAAGCCATGTTTTTGAAGGCAGACGATATTCACGCATATATTTCCGGCGATATAATCGAGTGCATGTCGTCCTCCGATAACGTTGTGCGAGCAGGCTTCACACCGAAATACAAGGACGTTGATACGCTCACACACATGCTGACGTATTCTTATGCGCCTATCGAGGAGCAAAAACTGCACCCGGTCGACTACCCGTACGTCGTTCTGAATGCAACGGCGTATACGAGCGGATCAGGTTCGCTTCTCTACGATCCTCCGATTGAAGAATTCAGTGTGGTAAAGACGGATCTGAAAAGAGGCGGCGCCAAGGCGACATTCGATGGCATTCCGGGACCCAGCATTTTCATATGTACCGGTGGACAGGGAAAGATCACCGTTGGAAACAAGACGGAGGAAGTTAAAGAGGGATATGTCTTCTTTGTTGGGGCAACCGCGGAGTGTATTGTCGAGAATACTGGCGACGGCGAGGAGGTTCTCACCACTTATAAAGCCTTCTGTGAGCCGGCTGAGGAGCAGGTCATGGTGAATGGGCATTGAGCATTGAGGCTACAGTAGTAATTAATAGAAACGTTTCCGCATAAGAGTCTTTGTGCGTGCATAAGTCCAGATGATTCATCAGCCTCTTCGGAAGTAAGGATCACAGCCGTTCCGAAATCCGAGAGCGCATCGGCATCGGCGATCCATGGACGGAACCAGCAAAAAAGAACAACAAAAAGAACGCTCCAGTACACATATCAGTGTGGGGAAATCAACGTGCGGGGGGTTTTGGATTCTTCAGGATGTCATTTTAGACTGTCTCCTTCACTACATCGCTATCTGTATAGTTAGTAACAACCCACCGACATGGCCACTGAAGCCAGCACAATAGTTCCCTCCGGCATCCAGCTCTCCTGGTGGGAGAAGGCCGATCTAATCCCTGCCCTTCTCACCGTCGTCACGAGCGCCTTCTACAATGCCATTGCGGGAGTGTTTCGCGGGAATACCGGCGCGAAAACGTACAGTGTCCATGTTGGACATGCGGTGGTGAGGACGTTAATGGGTCGATTGTCAATGCGACAGACATCGTGCGTGCGGAATGCGAAATGCGAAAAGAAGGAGATACTAATCGGCCATATATGTACCTTATTAGGGCACTGAACCATCCTACGAGAGTCGCATACGAGACCTTTATGAAAAAGCAGAAACTAAAACCGGAGACGGTGGCTTTACCTCATGACGCTTTTGGCCATTGGGTCGGGAATAAGAATGCGAAGGTCGTGGTGATCTATTGCCATGGTAAATAGCCCTAGGTATAGATATCTATACCAACATGAACATCCTTGCTGACGACATCGTACGTATGTACGGTATAGGAGGTGGATTCACCGTCGCCGCAAACCCCCTCCACTTCGAATTCCACTACAACCAGATCATCAAACCCCTCAACGCCACCGGCGACGACAACATCGCCTTCCTCTTCGTCGAATACACCCTAACCCCCTACGCCACCTACCCGACCCAATTCCGCCAAACCGTCGAAGCCCTCCGACACGTCCTCAAGGACACCAACCGCTCCCCATCCTCCGTCGTGCTCGGCGGCGACTCAGCCGGCGGCAACCTCGCCACAGCCACCCTCCTGCACCTCTCGCATCCGCATCCGGACATCGAGCCCATCGACCTGCGGCCCGGGGAGAAGCTGCGGGGAACCTTCGCCTGCTCGCCGTGGGTTAGTTTGCATCTGGATTGGCCGTCTGCGCGCGAGAATCGGTTCAAGGATATCATTGAGCCGGCTTGTCTTGATCTGTGGTCGTCGGTGTATCTTCGTGGGGGGCCGGGGGATTGTTGGAGTGAGCCGCTCCTTGCGCCGGTGGATTGGTGGAAGGATGTTAGGGCTGATCGGGTGTTGTTTTCGGCTGGGTCGGATGAGATTTTTCTTTCGGCTATTGATTGTTTTGTGAAGAAGTTTAAGGTGAGTCTTTGGCTTGTTTGTGGTTGGTTACTTTACGCTGTTGCGCGGTGGAACGGCTACTTTCGTTCGGCTTTTATTATTATGGTGCCCTATGGTGTGCTTGCTGACTGTCTTCTTCCTTGCTGCAGACGGTAAACCCAGACGCTCACTTCGTCGTTGGACATTACGAAACGCATGTAGCGCATGTTTACGGATCCCTGCTTGGTACGAGAGAAACGGAACAGGAAAAGGCGTTAAAAACTTGGCTAGAGGGTTTGTTATGATTGACGATTTTACGTTTATTTAGATACCTGTCTCTTCTTGCGGAGTTCTTATTGACCACCATCAATTCAGCTATGATACACATGTACTATGATATGAAGTTGGATTGATATCAATGACAACTGTTATGATGGAGTCTTTGCTTTGTATCAACGCTGCGTTTCCGTTCAGGCTTGATATGACAACTGACATGTCCTCTCCTGGGTCCCGTCCCCTCCATGTCCGCTGTCTTGGTTAGAGCACTGAAAATAAGGACACTACCCTGCACAGCATGTAAATCGAACAGACCGTGTCACTTAAGAGACTCGACTTCAATCCTTGGTACAGTACCATACACGCGGTGCGGCGCGCAGTTCTGCATCCAGATTGATGCCACAACCGACATTTACATACATAGAACTCCGTATGTCATGGCATTCACTGCACTGCACCGCACCGCACTGCACCGCACCGCACCGCAATGGATTGATTCATTTGATTCAAGTCGGATCATCTCGTCTCGTCTATGTCATCTCACAGCCGCAGCTGGCTGGTTGGACGTCAATTGTTTACATTAACATGGCAGCTCCGTACATATCATATGTAGCATTTAATGCACAGTAGTACAGTACGATGGATAATGCGTGTGACGAGACAATTTGATTTGACATATTGATTCGAATTGTCAATGCCGATTACGTATGTCGGCTCTGAGCCTCTGGTAAGATATCATAACCAAATTCATTGATCACACCACTGATTCATGACAGGCGTTCGTTGAATCTGAATCCGAATCATTCAAAGTCGGCGTTCCCGCTATCATAGCGTTGAATATACATATGATGATTCTGCGTTTTTCTGAGTTGAAGGTATCTTCGCTTGTAACGTTAGTCTTTGTCCGGTCCTGGTCTCTGTTGGTTGGTTTGTGACTGAGGATGTTGGTTGGAAGTGTTGAAGTATGTTGCTGGATCGATCTAACCTTATTGGTTAGGTACACAATAAGTTATTTGATTGGCTGGCTAAATATAGTAACTTATGACGTCTGACTCCTCTAAATCCCCACAACCAGCTGAGCAAATCACGGCCCTCCATAACCCCCGCCTCCAACCCATCCAACCAAGTTGAATGTTCTCTCTCTCAGCTCAGCTCAGTTCAGCCCAGTTCAGCCTCAGATAGATAAGACTGAGATTGAAATTGCTTGAAACTTGGAAACAGAAATAAATTGACATGACAGGAAAGGTCTAAAATCTGAGTGAGGTCCAGGGCCCATAAAAACGAAATTGACACAACTTGGTAATATTTCGATCTTTGAGGTTTATATAATATAAGAAGTGTGGATTCCGTTGACTTCCACCAGACCGGAGAATCCATAATAACATATTTTATCGGAATCGTCTGAACTATCATACTTCTCCTTAAATCCAACCCAATTCTTGATTGACCGATCGATCGATAAATTGCTACACAACCTCATACTTTACCTACCACACACAAACGACAACCTCAACAAGCAAATAAAACAACCAAACCAACAAAAAACAAACGAAAATGGACAAACTCGCCGGTTTCGCCTCCCAATACGTACAATCGCACAGCGGCGGCGGCAGCGGCGGAGAGGAATCTAGCGAATCCCGGTACGAGAGCCAGAGTTACGGCCAGAGCCAGGGGTACGATCAGGATCAGGAGCAGAGTTACGGTCGCAGTCAGAGTCAGGGCGAGGGCGAGGGCCGCGGTGGTCACGGCTTCAGCAACTCCGACGATAGCGGCAGTGGCGGTGGTGACAGATACTCTACCGGTAACAGTGGTGGTGGTGGTGATGGTGGTGATTCCGATTATAAGCAGTCTGGCGGTGGTAGCAGCAGCGGTGGTGGCGATGGTCAGGAGGACTACCTTGATAAGGGTATGTATAACATTGATCGCAACTTGATTCTACGTTCTTCTGTTAACGATGTTTGTTCTTGCTTTATACAGGCCTCGATAGTCTTGAGAAGAAATACGGTCATGGCATGGTCGACCCGGAGAAGATGCGTGGTATTAACGAGAAAATCACCGATACTGCTCGGGAGCAATTTGAACATGCTACTGGGTAAGAGAATTTGTGTTCATGTATCTGGGATGATTGCTAATGGCCTTGCTTCTATCAAACAGGTACGAAGTCCCCGAGAAGTATTCCAACTGATCGCACATATATACCTAATGACTTTGGTTGCTGCTATTTGCTCGGATTGTGTCACTGAAGAGAGTACAGCAGCACCAAAGATTCCTAATATATATATATACAATCTGCCCAGAGCAAGAGAATTGACAAGGAAGGAACATGATTCGTGTTGCATACAATGAGTATTCTTCGTGCCATTAGATATATGCGGTCTTCATAAATCCTCGTGTAGATAAGATGCCTCCGAAACGCAAACAAGCAATAACCTCAACGAAAAAAGAGTCATGGATCCGTGGAAACCATGTAACCTTATGCACGGCAGAAAAGACAGAACCCGTTTCCGAACGCCAGCGGGGAATAGAAAAACGAACAACTTCACGCAAACCAACATGGAAAGAAGACTTTCGAAACAACGAAAAAGAAACCAATCGCCCCCAAGTCTCTAGACTTGACGGAATGGTTCATACGCGCTGTGTCGCATATCGTGCATTTGAACGCTGCTTCCTTGTTGTGCCAGGCCTTTGTTGTTGTCAGGACCCAACTGTTCGTAGGTATACGGAGTCTTCTCAGCGGTAATACGGTGAGGACGAGCCTTTCCACCGCAGCAGCAAATGGTGAACAACCAGAACAAGCCGGCGGCAAGATGAAAGGCCACGGCTAAGTAGCCAACAGCTTGGAACCTAGGACCGATCTCGGCAGAAATGCCGTAGTCTTTACTGTTGTTGGTGATGTAACGAGAGACGATGACGGAGAGCACTGTCGAGACGACAACTGCAGAAACGAGGAAGAGAGAAGCAATCTACAAAGGTCAGCATCAAAGCATCAGTCCAACCACACAACAAGACAAATAAAACTTACAGCCTCCATCATATAAGTGATACAACTCCCCCAACGACTAAAGAAAGCAAACACACCAAGCAAGAGCTCAAGACCGGTAGCCACGATAGCAATACACCAGCCAATAAACAAATACTTCGAAGCAATACGATAGGAATTCAAATCCTTCTGCATATCCTTCGGAAGCATCTCCTCGATCTGGGTACTATTACCATTCGTGGCCTGATCCAGACCCCAAGCCTGGACGGGGTTGAAATAGAACTCAGCCTTTGGCTGCGAGCACCACGTTGTGTCGTAGCTTTTTCCCCTGACGTCTCCGTCGCAGTAACCCAGGAGGCCGACCGAGTAGAAGTCCTTGATGCCGATTAACTTTTTTACTTCCTGCATGGCTTCTTCGTCGGCTGCGCCGCCGACCTTTGCGGCGACATTCGAGGCGTCATCCGGGAGGAGTTTTTCTAATTCTTGTTTCATTTTTGGGGCGGTAGTTATGTGTTGCATGTTAACCTGTGGGTAGTCGTGGTTAGCGGAGGTTTCATGGGTGGTTACGACAAGTAACAATAACAGCAGCAGCAGCAAACAATAACAGCAAACAACAATAGAACAAATAACCTACTCGGAATAGATATAAATCTGTAAGCGTGGAAGAACCACTGGTTGTACACCCGCAAGCCAGAATGATCATACATATTAAGGAAGCAATGGTGAGAAGATATGGAATGGAAATGCAACAGATGCGACCGGCCTTGCCCATGATGGACGATGGACGAAGAGAGAGAGAGAGAGAGGAGGAAGTGTCAGTATCAAATTGACGGTTCAAAAGAGCGTGAAGACGACGAAGAGAGGAGGATAGTAGTAAAGACAAGGAGAGGGAGAGGATAATAAGGGAAAGAGAAGCGAAGGAACAGTCAACAACGATTCAAAATGCTCAGCCTCTCCGAATAATGATTATTTTAAGAGAAAAAGAGAAGAGTAACAGCCACTTTGTTTCTATTAATTTATTTTTATTTGTTCTATTCTTAGAAACATCCGGGGGAAAAGATTCATCCTCCAATCAGATGGTCTTTCCCCTGTAAGTCCAGGTCTGCACGGAGTACATAGTATCACCCTGAGTCCTGCAAATTGACCGAGTCGGCGAGTCGATCCATCGCATTTAAGCCATGGCCCCTGGGCAGCTTGTAAGGAGTAAGGAGTATGATACCTCTGATCGACCTTCATGTGCAAATTCACTGCAATCCCAACATCTCCATCCCAACACCGCACACCACCAACTTGCTCCCTTCCGCGCCGCCGTCAATGACATCCATGGACGACGCATCTGCCACAGCACTGTACCGATCCAGAATCATCCGAATCGCTATCCTGCTGTCGTCGTCGTCGTCACCGTGACCGTCACCGTCAACCTGAATGCTCCAGACCTTGACACGTTGGTCATTCCCCGACGATGCGAAAACCGCTTCGGTTCTTGGGCATACCGTGCCATCCCCCAGCTGCCGCTTTCCGAGTAGCTTGGTAGCGGTAACAGCTGCCGCATGCGCATCGGGAATCGAAACCGTCGTCACTCGTGTACTGTTCCCAGCGCTTGTCCTCTGATCGCGCAAAATGGATATCGCCAATGCATTATCGTCTCCTCCTGTGACGATCAGAGACACTGCGTCCGATATCGCGACGAGTTCCAAAGTCTTGACGCTGCTGGAATGAATCTGGTAGCGATTCTCGCACGATATCGTCGCCGGTGTAATGCTGCGGTCTTGGAACGGGAATGGTAACTTCGCGGCTAAAGCAGCCGGTTCTGTTGAAGTGTTTATGGTGTAGAACGGTTCAAGAACGGACGTCAGGTCCCATAATGTTATGTAACCGTCCGTTGCGGCGGTGACCAGGTTCACGGATGACGACGACGACTTCAGTACGAACTGCGCTTGCGTTAGGCAGTTACTTGTATACGTGCCTTTTGCAAGGAGTGTGAAGTGGTCTCGGTCCGCGGATGGTGAGAGGTGAAAGATCTAACACGTTTAACTATTGTGAACTTGCCAATCTGCTGAAAATGTTCGAGATGGATCCGATGCCTGACATACCTTGATCGTGGAATTCGAATACGTGAGACAAACCAAGAACCCATGCCTCGTGAACCCCGGTTCTCCTACCTCCAACATGTCAAAGCTTGTCACTCGGAGATCCGACTGCGGATCCTCCTTGGGATTCGCCGCCATGAGAGCCGCCGTGACACCAAATCCCGGAACCTGTCTAACCCTCCATACGAAGAATTCCTCGTTTCCACTGCTACTAAACAAATACTCCCCGTCCCTGGACCAGCTAACCTGCTGCATCCCGGATCCGTGGTTATTCAAAACGCACAGACTTTCGAAAGCGCCCCATGGCCCCTCTATATTTGAATTCTTCGGCGAGAAAATGCGCACCGTCGTATCCTCGGCACCCGTTGCGAACAGCGGTGTTATCACACCCTTCGTCGCACTACAGACGGCCATGGACTTGATTTCTCTCCCATGGCCGCCAGCGCGCACCGATCGGCGGAGTTCAGGGTTAACGCAAACACTGTTAAAGTCACGATTCCGATCCCACACGAACAGCCCGCTCCTGTCAACGCCGTCGACCCTTTCGTTGGGATAGAATGCCCAGTTTCGGCGAGCTCCGCCGCTCTCGGCGGAAAATACTTCCGTCTGCCTCGTCTCGTTCCACAGTATGAACTGCCTACTTCGGAATCCGTAGAGTATGAGGTCGTGCGTGGCTCCGTCGAAGTAGAGGCCCTCCATGTTTGCAATCACAGCCTGTGAGGACCGATGGATGGGAACGAGCGAGAATGTTCCTGCTGTGCTGTTGTGTTCTACCGCGTGAACGCAGTAGTCGCCGTCACGACCGCACGTCACGAAGTACTCCGATGGCGCTTCACGGTCACCGGTAAGTAAATTCATGGAGCATATCATCTTGACGCCCGCGTTTCCGTGGACTCCGCGTTGACAGATCAGAGGCTCCAATTGCTGTTCCTGCAGCGGCTGTTTGGGATCCGGAAAAGGATAAATGGAAAGCCACCCATCCGTGGACCCTATCGCTATATACTGATCTCTGCAGATGAAAGATGCGCAATTCCCATGAAATTTAGGTGGCACTATCAGTACCGACTGGGATATACGAGGTTCTGATGTCTCCGACATATCGACCGAGAACAAATAGGCTTTGTTGCCCGTTGCAAAAGATGCGACGAAGTGTAGAGTACTGGGCGAATTGGACGGTGAAGTGTCCGATTCGGAATGAAGCATAAACAAGCCCAGAGGTCTTTGTCCGCACTCAACGATTGCAGTAAGAGTTTTGGAAGCGTGGTTGTAAAGTCGAATTAGACCGTTGGAATTAGCCAGCAACGCCAGTCCTTTCTCTGGCGAGCCAGAGACATTCGAATACGACGCAAGATCATCCGCAACACATAGATTCTCCCAGGTGACATGAGGCTTCATACCATACTCAGTCGGAGTCACGTCGCGTTCGAACCATCCAAGCCTGACATCTCCACGAGGCGAAACCGCAATAAGGCAATCATGGGCCACGAAGTCAAACGATCTCAATTGCCCATTAGTCTCGATCTGCGTGCTTGTCCTGGCTGCCAGGGAACCTTCTTCCGGGGCGAGACTCGCGCTTATCCTCAGAGTTTTCAGAGCCCCGTCCGCACCCCCGGTATAAACCATAGCAGCAGTACCCCCGTCAACACCGCACACGTCAAGCGACCAAATATGCTTTCCGGAATGATGATGAAACGACGCCGTCTGCCGTAAACGAAATCTCCCCGCTTGCGACAAGGAATCACCACCACCACCACCACTCCCAGTAGTCTCGACAAACCCTCTCTCCCAACTTAGATCCCACACAATACAAGTCGCATCCTCACCACGCGAGACCAACCTCAACCCACACCCCCCACCATCAACCTCCAAACCCGCCGAACCCGAAACCGGAACGGGCAAGAAATACACGCCCCAAATCCTAGCGCCATGCCCAAAAGCACTGACAAGACAGGACTCGAATCCACCCGAAGAAGCGTAGTCATCATCATCATCGCCACTCGCAAAGCCAAAGCCCGTGCTCCGTAACTCGAACCCATCTGTTGCGTACGCGGCGGGGTCCTGAGACCCCCTCCGCTCGCAGTCGGATATGTCCCATATCCTGACGGTTCGGTCGTCGCTGCAACTTGCCAGGAGTCGTCCGTTGGGACCGGGACCGGGCCCGTGTAGCGCGGGGATGGGCGGTGATATCTGGACGCCGAAAATGGAGCCTTCGTGTCCGGTGAAGAAGTGGTGGATTGAAGAACTGCTCGTTTCGTTCTTGGTGTGGTCTTTGGTGGTGGTGGTGTAGTAAGACCATACGATGATCTCACCGAACACCGTGCCCGCTGCGACCAGAATATGGCTTGGTGAGAGTGAGACCGTATCGGCTGAGTATAGAATCGACTTCACCCCCGTTGCAACCTGGCGTAGGCGTAGGCGGATTAAGCCTCTGGGGTATCTGGGTTGCTTCTTCGTCTCCTTCTCCTCTTGGGTATCCGCAATGCGTAGTTCAAGGAGAGCGTTATGGGCCGTAACGAAATAAGCCTTTTTCTTCTTTTCGCTGATTCTGCTTTCAACGTCCTCATCCTTGTCGGAAGATAATGCGGCATCATCATCAGATTCAGCGCACCCATTCATAATCCAATCTGGAGCCAAATACTCCGCACTGGCTGGAGATAAATGCGCCTCCATATGTAAACCTCCCTCCCTTCCATCCCTAGAATAAGACAAAACCAATTCAATAATCCGCAGCGACTGCGCACCCCAGCATATCACCCGGAAACACTCCCACTCCCGTTTTTCCTTCCCGTTGCTGTCACCATCACCGTCCCCGTTCCCGTCATCGTCATCGTCATCGTCATTATGCACATGGCAACCCCGAAAAGGCAAAAACCCATGAACATTATTCCGCTTGAACGTTCTCAACTCTGCCAATTTCTTCCCGGTCTTTTCGTCTATTAGCCGTGTGTAGGGTCCTTGGCCTTGGAATACGATGCGCCGGTCATGAAATTGAAGCTTAGAAGAATGAATGCCTGTCGTTGGTTTTGGTTTTGCTTTTCTGTCTGTGTCTGTGCTTGTGTCTGTGCATGTCTTTGTGCTAGTGCTAGTGCTTGTGCCTGTACCTGTGTTTGTGCTTGCCCCTCTACTCAGACTGACTGCTTTTAGCCCGGTTATGGGGAGACAGGCGTCTACTTGCTGGGTTGGGGTTTCATATCAGCTCTGTTAGTACTAGATTAATAAATGCTTCGTTGTCCCATTCTTCGTTTTGTGGTGGTTGATGTTCAGGTTGAGGTGAGTGTGACTGACTAACCTCAAGTGAGATGGACATTACCAGCCGTCATTGCCAGCGCATCAATGCAATGGGTTAAATAGGCAGATAAGAGTTTGTCTACTTGAGATGTTGAATTTAAGGTCGAAAGATCAATACCTATTTAGTGGTTCAGGTTTGACCTTTCATGATTGGTTCGCCCGGGGAGAATTTTCTTGACATTGGAACAAGTCACGTGTTGTTCGAATTCCATCAATTTGATCGGAGTGACAAGCATACGGAGTTGGCAAGTAGGTTATTGATTGAAAGCACTTCCTAAGCAAGCTGAAGTTCACTAACAAGCATTCGTAGATGTACAATAGTATATGAAGTATTATGAACCCTCTCCCTCAACACCATCGGCAGATAAAATCATAACCATGCCAAAGTCCATAACGCCGGCAAAGTAGGCCACTTCTCCTGCCATGTCCCGAGAATCTCCGGTACCCTTTCATCAAAAGTCTTTCGGGCTTCACCAGTACCATCGCTCCAACCGTGAGAACCGTTCACCTTGCGCTCCTGCGTCGCGGCATCGTTCAACCAATTTGCAAGCTCGAGAATGGCCTTCCCACCTATCAGAGCCTCCTCGTGGTTGTCTTTGATATCGACATTAAACACATGAACCGGCCGGTTGAGGCTGGAGCCCTTGTTCATTAGATCGTCGACGACAGCATCCCAGCATCGTTCCTCGCAGGTGATGATGATATCAACAATGCCACCTTCGGTTCCTATGGCTCCCTTGTCACCCTTGGCGGTGTGATCGACACGCGGCAGGCCAGGGACCCAGTCCTGGAAGCGCTCGGGGCCCCATTTCAGGTTCCTGTTGCGCTCGAGCATGTTGAGGAGTCCATTGTTACGATACAGTCTCTCGTCTTTGGAATACAATTCATCATACATTTGGGAGTACGAGGTCGTGTTGAAGTTGTAGACATTAGGTTGGGTGATGGTGGGACCAGGAAGGCGGACCAACGAGCCCGTTCCGAACGAGACAACTGGGAATGGAGTGGGTGCAGTGGCCAGACGGAGATGGGCTTCCATGGACCGGTTTTGGTTGGATGCACACACGGTGCAGAATTTAAGTTTGTAGGAATCTGATGATGGTGGTTTTGCACCCTCCTCCTTTCTCTCTGGCGTTGCCGTTGTGTCTGAGGGGGTAGCGCCGGATTCTGGCGGGGGAGGAGGTGGCGGCGGAGTCATGGCCTCCGCGTTATTAGTACTAAGTCGAGGATCTTGAGCCATGGTTACTTTTGCAACGTGTAAACAGGGCTATGTCTAGGGCAAATGCTCAGGACTAGGGAGGTTGGAAAAGGTGATGATCACTGATTGTTCCTGATGGCTGCTTTCGTAGTCAGTATGTCGTCCTCGGCAGAAAAGGAGAATAGCAACAATGAAGACAGGAATCCATTCAGAAAATTTTTACGCGTATTTCTTAGTTTTGTCCGCATTGTACAGGTAGGACAGCTCCAATAATGATGTTCATCATAATAACAGAAGGAATTGATGGCAGCAAATCAATCAATTGTATGCAAACATACCTGTAAGTTGTATTTCATTATATGAGCATCCTTGCATGACTGTATGGCTTGTATAGTCAGACAAGGGCCGCAGCCCTCGGGAGGTTGAAGGTTTTTTGCAGGGTTTTTCGAGGAGAGGTTTGTTGTTGGGCGATGAGGTCCGTGCGAGTTGCTTAGTCAGGTAACTAAGTCACGTGACAAAGCATTGACCAGTCGTCCATGGACCTTCGTCACGGAAGTTATGATGCTTGTGTTTCTGTACATTGTACGGAGTACACATACGACCAGTTCAGATCAAATCCTGTAGAATTCATAAAAATGACACAGGAAAAGACTGAATTCGTTCCATCTCTCATAGTGGTTGATATGCAAGAGGATTTCTGTCCACCAGTTAAGTCGCTTAGCATACCACCACATATCTACACCAGACACAGCTAACTCTTCGGTACTGTATAACCGAGAATAGAATGGATCTCTTGCAGTCAAAGACGGCCGCAGTATAGCCCCAATCATCAACTCCCTCCTAAATTTCCCCCGCCCAGTAATACGAATAGCAACCCAAGACTCCCACCCCCAGAACCACATCTCCTTCGCCAGTAACCACCCAGCACCCAACAACCGACCCTTCGAGTCATCCATCGACATGCACAACCCAGCCCCAGGCAAGGAGACAGAGACCAAAAAGCAACAATTATGGCCAGTGCACTGCGTAGCGAAGTCCAAGGGTGCCTCGATCATCCCCGAGATTGACACGAACAAGTTCGACGTGTTCGTGTGTAAGGGGATGGATGCTCGAGTCGAGATGTACTCGGCATTTTCTGATGCTTTTGGGAATCTGGATGCGAGGGTGCGGGGGAGTTCGGTGGATGTTGATATTACGTCTTGTCTTCGGGAGAGAGGGGTTACTGACGTGTTTGTTGTTGGGCTTGCTGGTGATTTTTGTGTGAAGCATACTGCTATTGATGCTGTTAAGGCTGGGTTTTCTAGTTGTGTTATTGAGGATGGGACGAAGTGTGTTGTGCCGGAGTCTTGGGATGTGGTGAAGCGGGAATTGAGGGCGGCTGGGGTTTCTGTTGTCAAGGCAGATGATCCGGGGTTGGTGAGGTTGATGTCTTCTACATGAGATGTTATGGTCAGGTATTCAAGTATG
>HG983348.1:155070-181943 GCA_900006255.1 Xeromyces bisporus
ACCGTTAGTAGTCCGTATAGCCCGTGCTCCCATTTTCCCAATTCGATATTTCCAGGAGAATCCAACAAGCAAACGAAAACAAACGAAAACAAGACACCGACATGACCGAAGAAATAATAACCATCACGTATACAACTCCCCCCTCTGACCAACCCCCCTTTCCAAATCCCGTCGACGATGCCCACGCACGCCATGACTCGCATTCGCACGAGCAACAGCAGCCACTTCGGACGCGGCAGCAGGCGCACTAGCACCCTGCGCCTCCCTCTCCTCCATCTCATCCTCGAGCAGCGCCGTCTCCTCCTCAATCTCCTTCTCCGTCTCCTCGCGCAACCCCAACAGATCGGGCGGAATAAAGCCCATCTGCACACTAGGCGCGCCACGGATATACCTCAACTGCTCGCGAACGGCCTCGACCAGACCCGCCAGATAGGCGTGGGAGTTCTTATTCTCCAACCGGCGCATCTGCGACAGCGGCGGGAAGAGGGAGAAGTCGGGGGCGAAGTGGTTGCGGAAGGAGACGGACTCGGGGATCTTGGGGTCGATGCAGTGGGCGGCGTCGAGGAGGATGGAGGTCTCGTGGGCCCAGGCGCGGGAGACGTTGCGGGGCGTGTAGCCGCCGCCGCCGACGACGAGGAGGGGGAGGTTGAAGGTTTTGACGTAGGCGACGCAGGCGCCGTGGGCGCCGACGTTGAGGTTGAAGCAGCCCAGGCGGTCGCAGCCGAGGCTGTCGGCGCCGCATTGCAGGACGATGGCGCCGGGGCGGTAGGTGTCGATGCAGGGGCCGATGATGTCTTTGAAGAGTTGGATGTAGGATTCGTCGTCGATGCCGTCGTGGAGGGGCACGTTGAGGGCGTGGTGGGCGCCTGGGTTGAGCGGGTGCGAAGGGCCGGTGCTGTCCAGGCCGCCGGTGCCGGGGAAGAAGTTGTCCTTGTCGTATTTGTGGAAGGAGACGGTCAGCACGCGGTCGGTCGACCAGAATGCCTGCTCGACGCCGTCGCCGTGGTGGACGTCGATGTCGATGTACATGACTCGCGGGTGGTGGCGGAGGAGTTGCAGCACGCCCAGGACGATGTCGTTCACGTAACAGAAACCGCTGGCCTCGGCCTTTTTGGCATGGTGCAAGCCGCCCGACCAGTTGATGGCGATCTCGGACTGATTATTGCACAGCTTGCGCGCTGCGTCCAGACTCCCGCCGGCGTAGAGCGAGCAGTATTCGTACAGACCGTTGAAGATGGGGCAGTCGTCGCCGAAATTGAACTTGACGACGCTATCGCTCTTCTCAGGCTTCTCCATGTCGCCCGGCATCACCTGGCGTAGGAAATCCAGGTAATCGGTGTGGTGGAATTCGGACAGTTCCTCGTAGGTGGCAGCGCGCGAGAGATACAGGTCCATGGCGTGGTGCATGCCGTAGGCCATGACCAGTTGCTTGGTCAGAGTCAATCGCCAGGGCTTCATGGGGTGAGACGACCCGAAATGATGAGGCTCGACGTCTGGATTTGCGTGCCAGGAAACGCGATAGCCGCTGGGTCGCGCGATTCCGTTGCTTTGGCGCTCGAACGACACTTTGCGATCGCTGGTGAAGGTTGGGGTGGATTGTGGCGGAGGGGCATACTCCTGGACGATGCCGGAGCGTGCCATGATGTTGCCTTATATAGGGGACAGTTTATTTGAAGAGACGACAGGGCTTTACGAGCATGGCTGATTCCGAGATTCGAAGCGAAGAGGCGAAGGGAAGTTTTCTGACGGTAGAATCACACCGCCATGAGTTCAACTCCCAGGCGGTGAACCTGTATCACATGACGCTGACTAATTCGATCGACACAAAATCCGGTTACGGAAAAGGGAAAATCCATCTTGACCTGAGACGTGCAGAGTAACCCTCTTTCTTGGTGCAAGTGATTAGTCGCCACATCAGCACTGGAGGTGTTGTTGGTTTTGAAATTTCCGAGGCAGCCGGAGCCGTTGGATGCTGATTCCGTTATGTACATACAACACTCCATCGGTTCAACCAAACTGCCAGTTCATTGACACGAACCTGCTGTCAGGAACATACACTTGTCGAAAGTTACCCCGTATCTAACCCGTCTAACCCTCGACACCATAAATAAGCCTAAATAACCCCCCCGTACTCCGTACTTTAAAATAAGTCTGAAGATCCAGCGAAATCCAGATTCCAGACCGGTTTAGCCCAGCCGATCCCAACACGCTGATTGGCTGAATTGGCGGGTCGGATATATTTATTGCACTTCCAGGGACGGGCCAATCAGAGGGCGGGATTGGCGGTGTTAATTTCCCCTGATCTGGTTGCCCTAATTAGTCCTCCATCGGCCCCTATTCCTATGCCCCTGGGCCGGGGGAGATGCGGTTCTCTTAACCATTCTTCGGGGCTTCTTTTTCTTCTTTTTTCTTTTCTTCCTTTTTTCACCTTCTTTTCTTCTCCTGTTCGCTGGTGTCTGTGTCTGTCGTCTCTCCTTTGAACCCGGTCATTCCTTTCGTTCATATCCGCCGTGCATAGGTAGTCTGTACGGATATATCACACTCCCTGAAACAAAACCAACCAATCTTTTAATCCCACCTACATACCCGTGCCGGGGAAATAAAAAARAAAAAAAAAAAAAAAAAAAAAAGAAGGCTGAAACTGAAACACCGACGTTCCACCAATTCAATCTTTTGAACAAGATGCACCTCAAAACCCCAACTCTCCTCCTCACCACCCTAACCGCGAGCACCGCCTTCGCCCGCCTCCACGGCCATGAACGCCGCCACCATCACCAAGAGCGCGGCCTAGGCGACACCGTCATCGCCACAATCGACGGTAAAATCGTCTCCTGGGCCAACAACTTCGCCGGCGGCGGCGGCGGCGGAGGAGGAGCAGCACCAACCACCACCACCTCCTCCGCGAACGAAAACCAACAACCCAACACCGCCGTCCCGGATACCATCTCGGTAGCCACGACAGCCGCCGCCTCCGCGCCAACCGCTGACTCACCCCCCTCCTCCCCCGAGCCGGCCGGAACCGAATCCGCCTCCGCTGCCGCCGCGACGACCACGCCCTCAGCCTCGGCTTCGGCGCACTGGACCAGCACCCCGGCCGACGGAAACTTCACCCGCAAGGGCTTCGGCGCCGCGACGAAGCCGGGCGGCTTCGGCATCTTCTACAAGGGCAACGTGGGCGACCCCTGGGGGTCGAATATCATCGAAGTCCCCGCGAACGAAGCGAGCAACTACAAGCACGTCGCCGAGTTCAGCGGGAAGCACAAGGAACCCTGGACGATTGTGTTCTGGAACAAGATCGGGCCCGATGGCAAGATGGATGGGTGGTTTGGCAAGTCTGCGTTGAAGATCACCCTGCAGCCTGGTGAGACGAAGTATGTGGCGTTTGATGATGATTCGCAGGGTGGTTGGGCTGCGGCTAAGGGGGAGAAGATTCCGACGAATTGGATTGGCGAGTATGCGGCTACCTGGGGGGAGTTTGATCTGTCGTCGTCTGCTAACTCTGGTTGGTCTGGGTGGGATGTTTCGTCGATTCAGGCGCAGTTGGCTGGGCTTGAGGTTCAGGGGATGAAGATTTGTGATCATGTCGGTGACAGTTGCTCGAGTATCTCCAATGCCGCCAAGAGTATTATCAATGCTTATACTCAGGCTCTCAAGGGGAAGAATGGCATCGGTGGTAGCAAGCCTGGTGGTGGTGCTGTTCGTCTTACTGTTGAGATTGACTTTGAGTAGGTTGGCCGTCTGTCTGTCTGCTCCTTTTTTCCTTCATTTTCTTCTTCTTCTCGGGTTGCTGTCCTTTTTCTGTATATGCTCTTTTATTGCCTTTTCTTGACCTTTCGTCTCACGCGTCAACGTGCTCTGGTGTCGTCGGTATATATATGGACATAACAAAGCTATGCGGATGAACGTGCCATTTTTGTCCTTTTGTACATATGTCATTATTATCATACAAATTTATATAGACTTCTGATTTGACTTTCTGGAGCCATTGACTTATATCAAAGCATCATTGATGGTATGGTACATAACAAACCCTATAAACCTATCGTAAACGTAAAATAAATGCAGCATAGCAATGAAACTGCAACAAATCAAAACTGCAAAAAGTCCTGAGCCTGCAACATCTCTCCCGTGCCATCATCATCACCAACCCCCCTAGCATCATGCTCCGACTCGCGGCTTACCCGAAGAAGCCCAACCTGAAACATATACCCCACAAACGCAGCCACGCCAACCGTCACAGACGCAACGGATACATACAGATCCGACTTCCGCGAGGTCGCATACTGCGAAACGAGACTCGACTCGACGGGCGAAAGACCAGACTCGGGCTTCGTGGCGGCGTCACGGAGTCGATTGTGGGAGCGGATATCCTTCAGGATTGGGGTGGAATCGGCCAGCGTTGCGAGGATGGTGGAGGAGATGGTTGAGATGGAGGGACGGTCGGGGAGTTTCCAGGGGAGGTGGTGAGGGGTTTGAAAGTTAGGTTGTGGATGTTGGATGTTTGTGGTTGTGGTTAGGACATGTTGAGGTTCGACGCTGGTCGAGCCGAGGTATTGATCGCGCATACGTTTGGTGTATTCGGTTAACCGGGGTGCCTTGGATTGCATGGACTCGCGGAGCCACGACTGCGGCAGTTCCGGGAATAGCGCTAACGACAGGTACCCCGTAGCCCAGCAGTCGAGCGAGGTGAGTCTATCACCGTCACCGTCACCGTCACCAAGCAGATGCGTCTTCTCCGCGAGCAAGGTTTCGAGCACCTCGAACAGCTCGGCCGTCAACGCATCGAGCTTGAACGAGGTCTGTCTCGACGTACGGCCGAGGAGGCTCGAGACGGTATCGCGGGGTCTCCGGATGAAGCTCTTGGGGATCTGACCAGCGGCGACTGCGGCCAAGTGCTCCCTTTCTCTCTCCTCCTCAACGGCGAGGAGGTCGAGGGAGGAGAGGCCTAGATGCTCGGTGCGGGATTTGGCGGCTGCGTGGAGTTTCGGTGGGAGTATCCATTGGTTGGGCCAGGGGAGGATCGCGGCGTACGAGGGAGATGTTCTTGCATAGTAGTTTTGGCTGGAGACGTAGAGGTAGAGGTCGAGAAGGGGTTGGGCGTGGGTTTGGATGAAGGAGGAGAATCTGAACAGAGTTAGTCCACCCACTCAATTCATTCATTCATTCATCCAGTTCCCGACGACTGCGAACATACGCAATGTTATCGGCCCTAACCATCCCGTCCAACCTCGCGTCCAAATCCCAGGCTCCCGCCGAGTATTGGCGAAGATAATCCACGATATTCCCGAATCCACTCACCCATCTGCTCCCGTTTTTCAACGCCGGCAACTCGTCTAAAATAAGTCAGCCAACTCACCATAAAAAAATACCAACCCGCTAAACCATAACCGTCAGTCCCAAAATTTCGGAAGGAAAACAAAAATTAAACTCACTGCTCGGCGACACAGATGGATCGCTACTCGCGACCAACACCCATTGATCCCTGGGGACCACTAGCGAGAAATATGTGATTGTAGCCAGGCATTTGGCGTCAATTGAGGGCAGCGAAAACGCTGGACCCCAGATGTGAAGTTCTAGCGCCATCGTTGCGCGTCGTGAGGGCACCTGAGGGCTTAAATGGTCGGTTGCGATGGGCGAAACTTGTTGATCTGGTCCGGGCACGTGAGTCGGGCAGACCTCGGAGGTTTGATTATCTGATAAGTTACTAATCACGAGTATCGCCGTAGTGATAACCGGCATCAATCGACTTTCTAGCCTCGTGCTCGTAGATATCATTATCCTATTCGGGGGGATGCCAGGGTCGTGACAGGGAGGCGAATTGTAAGGAGGGTTTTTTCGCAACTCCCAAACAAACTATCACACCCCGTGCTATCGACAATAAGACAGCTACAGTTTACCAACATATACGACTCTACGAGGCACAACATGGGACGTTCAGACGACTCCAATGACTCCAATACGGCCTCCGAGAAGGAGCTCTGGGCGCGTACAGGACAGTACAAAACGATCCGGAAGCAGGCAGAAGACTGCATCAAGAAGGGCAATATGGACATACAGCTGTATTTACTATATACGTGGAGATACAGTACTAACGACGGGATGACAGGTTCTTTTAATCTCCATGAGCTATGAATTGTTTCACGCCATCGAGGCCTACATGAACGGACCCAAAATCGTCCTGCGGCACAGCGATCCGTTTCCCTTCGCCTTTGAGGATAGCGCTGAGCAGCAGGAGGAAACGATGCAATACATTATTAGATGGATGGCGGCCGATGCTAGTGTATTGGGGACACAAGGAGCTTCGACGCTATAGCTGCTGAAGTGCCCCCCTTTGATCTTCAAGAGGGAGAAGCTGGACTTAGTGGACATGATTATGTGGAACGAATGCGCAACTTGGGCGTTTAGTCGAATTGACGCGGAATAGGCACTGGGCTTTTTCGGGTTGGACTTATGCCTCGGAGTAGGCTTCAGTTACATACATACATTGCGTCAATGTATGATAGGGGCCGGCTCATTGGGTCGATGGAGGTGCCGAGAAAAATTGAGGCTAACCTACCGCATGTCGACAGAAAATTCAAAAGGTCGGTCCTCCCACATCAGACCAGTGCATCATTGATGTATGTACATATGTACGAGGGCGGTGGTACCGATTGACGGTATGACTATGATGTCGAAAATCTCAGATCTATCTATGTGGACGCGTCGTGTCTTCAGAGGAAGCGATTTAAGGACGGATGTCTTCTCTCGAAGRAAAAAAAAAAAAAAAAAAACATACGCTTGAAATACAGCGCATACATACCCCTAGAATAGCAATCCAAACTGCGAAATCGCTCGGATAGCAACCATTCGTCAATCGAGGGCCAAAATTTGTTAATTTACGGGTTTGCCGCCCACTCAACATAAGTACTGTACATTAGTTATTGTAAATGATAGCGAGTGGATGGCCCTGCATTTCATTTCATTTACCTGACCGTATGATATGGGTCCAGGAACGGAGGCTGCAGCACCAGGAACGAGATAAGTTAACATCGCGATATCGTCATTTGTACTCTACAGTACATGGGCATAATGTGTCATGACTCATAGCTGAGGTTCGGTTACCCCAAAGAGCGAGATGCATATAATGAAGCTTATGTACGGGTTTACTAGTCGCAAATAGTCCCTTGTCAGTGTTAGCGATTGATGAGGGTGGCGATTCATTCATTTAGACCAAACCCCAACCCCTTTCATGCAATAGCCAACAACAGGTTTTGTAGCAGGTGTTCCAGTCAGATTTTACTTGTTTCAAAATGATAGATATTTCGCATAACTCAATATACAGTAGTAGTAGTAGTATGATAGGTAATAGCTGGGTATAAATTAAAGTCTATGATATATTACATGAAATCATTTGGACCAAGATGATAATAAAACGAATAATACACAAAACAATTCTGGCCAGCAGAGAAAAAAAGAAAGGAAAAAAGAAAAGAAATGAGAAATGTCAAATGAAGACGATCTTCGGATCGACCGCACATGCAAAATGGGTCGGTTTCGACGTGGGTCCCCATGCAGCGGAAAGAACCAGTGCGATGATAAGAGGCCGCTCTGATTTACCGGTCATCATCGAGGTACGTGAATGTACGTAGATTGCTGTCGTTCGCATTCGCCGATGGAGAAAGTTGGATAGAGATTGAGATTGAGTCATCAAGCATGACCGTCGCACGGATGAGTTCTTGGTTCGATAACGCTAAGTTACTGGCGGCGGATCGGATTCGGAGCGGGGCAAGGGGCTCCTTTGGAGATGCGACGAACCGGCGCTAAGTTGATTGGCATGGTACCGGCGCGTAGGAACCGCCGATGCGCTTGTCATGCCCTGTCACGATAAGACGATATGAGCTTGACGTGAGGGAGCGTTATCGCGTATCCGATCTGTAGGGATGCAGCGCTTAGGAACATGCGGACTTGACTCCTGGCGGCTCGCTGACGATGGCGATGGCGTGTTTGAGACGTTGATGATTAGGATTAAACAGGTAAGTGGTAGTGATAGTAGTAGATAGTAGGTGGTAGATAATTGGTAGTTGAAGAAAAGGTCGATAAGAGAAAACCGAGAAAGAGAGGTCTATATTTTTTTCGTCGTGATAACCATGAGTGGAGGATTGCGAATCGGGGATCGTTAAAGCGTGTTCGACCGGCATTTTTCCCAAGCAGCGGCTAAGTTTACCCCAAGCTCAAAGGGACTTGAGATGGGATTGGACGGGATGCGATGGGATAAGAGGCGGTCGAATACGCCAATCATCATCAAGATCGTCGCGAGCAGAGCCATTACTTTGGTAGCGGAGGAAGAGGGCCCGATGGAGGGGGTCCAGGGCAAGGCGGGAACTTGGTGGAAGAGCTGTTTGCAGGCATGGTAGTTGTGGTAATTGAAGTAGGGCTTCTTGTTCGATGAAGCGATGAAGATTTAGGATGAAGCGTAGACTGAGAGATCGCCGTCGATTGTTTGAGATTTTGAGATTTGATAGAGGATGGAAGACGAAAGATGGAAAAAGGGACAGGAAACACGAGGAGAGGAAGGGCTCTTATACCCCCCTCCCCAAACCCCCGAACTTAGTAAGGCAAGTTCAAGGACAGGCTAAGATTGACTTAAAATTAAAAAGCGTAAATGTAATAATAAGAGGATAAATTGAGATGAGAACAGGTTAAAACAGGGCCCACCAACAGCGCTTAGCGTCGAAACAACGGCTCAAATGACCGAACCGGACTTGAACCAAAACCAAACCACGGGGTTTGCTATTTTTCTTAGCCGTAATTTTAATTACCGTTTAATTACATCTCTGGGCTGTATGTATCATCTTATTCATCACATATTAGTTAGTTCTTAGTTCCCCTGGTAAAATCCTCCGATATGGTGTGTTACAGGTACAGTACATACAGGTACATACAGAGTAACATTGATGTCATGTCCGCCGTATCATAACCTGTAACAGACGCCCAAAGCCATCTGATTGGTCCGATAGAGGAGAACTGCCTGAGTCTGTGTTTCTTGTTCCTGCCGACCCCGACATCCGAAGTCCATCCAAGGGTCAAAGCCCGATGGAAAAAAGTCCCTTATTATGTTCCTTTCCTTTCCTTGGCCGGGGTCATCTGCCAGCCGCGTGTTTCTCCGTGATTAAGCGCTTTACTGTACGTCATCTCAATGATTCATGAAAAATTCAACTTCAGCTTAGCACGCGACTTCTACCTGCGATGTATGTACAAACACTTGCTTTTCCCGTCTTCGGTCGGTTGTCCCGGATAATTGTGAAACTACCAGAAAAAAAGTGGCTGTGGCCTTGTCTGTTTCAGTTCCTGATAAGGAAGTACTACGGAGTCCCTAGGTAGCCACATACAGACATACGCTGCTGAGTATCAAACCTCTAGCCTCGGGATGATGATAGCATACAGATTCACAGGGTACATTATGCGGACACACAGTACGGTCCGCACGGGTGGTAACTTGTCATGGTTATGATCACGGTTAATCCCTCCAGTGGCATCCACATCCACCTCCAAACCAAACCACATGGCCTGGAAATTATGACCCCACTCAGGGTGGATGGGATGAAGGGGTTTGCCTCCATAAGGCATGACGTCGTTTCCATACGGGACATTTCATTCGCCCCAATCTGTTCAATCCAATACAGACTGGTTGATAAGCCCTTTACAGTTTGTATATCCCTCTCGTTCTGGTTGCCGTATGGGGACTGGGAATTGCGATTGGGGAAGCAATTGTGCATACGACCTTAGCTGGGTTGGGATACATAGTTGTATGCAGGTTCAGCATGGCTTTGGTTTGCCAAAGTCCCTTTGATTGTCAAGGTTTGATGAACCACTATCACAATGATACGATTGTTGCTCATCGCATCTTGCAGATAACTAATCTCCTAACTTGCCACTTACCAGGAGCTAAATAAGCCTTGGGTCAAGCCCTACTGTATGTATCATATACGCAGCGGCAGTGTACGGTCCGGGAGTAGGGTTTGGTTACCGTTGCACATGATTGGCTCACGTCGTCTGTTGAGCGCAGATGCAATGCAGAATTGATGACAGCTCTTGGACATTGCCTCAATTGGGCTGTGTGCACTGACTCGGTTCCCTGACCATACTGATGGTACTGTACTTTATCATACGCTGTGAAAGTATTTAATCCGAACTACTGTATCATATGTAGTGCTTACTTTCGACTTTAAATTATTGTGCGAAGAGTTGCTCTGTCATTTTTAATTATACTCCAGTTGGTTTAATATACCGGAGTAAGGCTACCCCACATCCTTGCATAAATGACTTGCATACTGCATATGCAGGACGGATATCCATCCTGCCAGGTACAACGGGTACGGTACGGATCTGGAGGTGTCTTGTTTCTGACTGGGAGATCTTATTTCGCATCTTTTTCCTTCTCGAGTGAATAAAGAATTAGGAGATATCATATTATCATTTCCATCCCTATAGCGTACAGTAGTAATATCATACTGTACGGAGTATCATACTCATGTCGAGAGTAGGGCTCAGCAGTGGCTAAGCCGAACCCACACACCGTCAGGGGTAGCCTAAGAAAAACAGAGAGAAGTCAAACAAAATTCCGAAATAACATGTATGGATCCCCCTACGGACCCTAAGTTCCCTAACCCCAGTATGAATGCACCCCTGTCCCTGATACGTACAGTAGTAGTAGTGTATTGACAAGTTGCAGATTACCGTTTATTTATTTATTAAAATAAAATATCCGAGAAAAAAGTACCGACGTATGATATGATACCAGTGATTGATACCAAGTGATGGTTTTGAAACCGGAACAAAGAAAACCAAACCAAAGACACCAGCAAATAATCTACTCTGAACCGCTAACTAACGAGCTAGCTCCCGTCCCTTCGGCGGGTTTGGGTTGAAATCCGTGATGAAAAGACCCATAATGGAAAAGGGATGGAAAGTTTTTGGAATTTTCCTTTTTAATCCACATATCCACAGGTGGCACTCTTTTTTCCTTTTTTTTTTTTTTKTTCTCTCTCTCCGTTTGCGGGTCCGCCGGTTTGTCGGTCTGTCGGTCTGTCGAAACTTCTCGCAAGGGGATTGATTGATTACTGTGGATAGCAATTTATGAATATCTTCCGTACGGCTAAGGAGACGCTAATCCGTACTTTGGGATTGTCATTTGTACTTTGATTAGACACCGTGTCCTCTTCTGTATGGCCTCGTGAAGCCCGAGAGGCGTGAAGCACGAATTTGCATGTATGTATGGGGTTTGTCTGTCGCGTGCCATTCGGTTAGCTTAGGATCCATACTGTGCCATATGGAGTGCGAAGTATCCGTAGCATGGTCCACAGGAAAATGGGACGATCGCGTGACCATCACTCTGCTCGTTTCAGACCTCATGCTGAAAGCGGGTTTGCCACTAAGGCGGAGCGATGCCATGCTCGTCAATCGCAGTCGGTCTTTTCCCTTGACCGATGATTAGAGAAGCGGCGAAGCACAGAGAGAAGCTTTACTTTGGAAAGATAACTCTCGGAACGAGATGGTAATACGACGGTATCTCAATCTTCATCGAGATCCGCTTCGGCTTGCGTAGACATCCACTCCTCCATCAAAGCTTGGCGAGATGGCCCCGAGGTTGAGGCTTTAGATAAGGCCTTTTCACCACGGCGCGTAACAAGGAGACACAGTACCCATCCCCAGATGTTAAAACCCTCGTAATTTGTCCGAAAACGTGGTTTCTTCTCCTCGACACTGATGTCAGATCCTCGTGGTGATTGATCTCTTGTTCTCCGTTCTTCCGCTGCGTGCTGATTTTCATTCAAATCTACCGATTGCTCGGATTGGGAGTCACCAACCACGTCAGCCGAGGCTTGAGGAATATTATGCAGGTCAAAACCGGTCTCGCTATCGCTATCGGGTACGATCCTGGTATTGTCAACATTCACATCTGCCTGTGAAGTATTCCTCGCAGCATCAACTTTCGAATCTTCAAAAGTCTTGTGTTTGGTTAGAAGCGAATGACGCGTTCGGGATTCGCGAAGGAATATGGCAACCTCGAATTCATCTGGATACCGTCGACGCAACGTTAGCTTCGCGCAGTGTCAAGCGATATTCGTTGTTATTGCATTGGTGTATATAAACCTTGAACTATGACATCCTTGACGGGTTTTCCTTTCTTTCTTGTCATGGCCTTTTCGTTCTCTTCGCGCAGCTTTGGCAACACGAGGGGTCGAATGGCGGAGAATATGCGTGGTAAGACATGGTCTCGAGGATTCAATAGCCACCGGGTATCTGAAGGATTGTCCAGGTAGATGCGACATTCAAGTACAGAGTACTTTGATATTCTGAGATATCGACGAATGGGGGGCATAGTAACTGCTACGATGCGCCGGTCGTAGTGATGTTCACTGTTCTCTGTTGAGTTGAGGTCTATATTGCCCTCGGAAAGGTAGGCGGTAGGATAGTTCCATAATTACACCAGGCGGAGAATGCAAGCGTGGAAGCCCTAAGTCAGCAGCAGCTGTCAGGGCTAGAGAGGCCCGTGACCCGGGGTCAACCAATCAGAAGCGGCGACTTCCAATGACACGACGACTCTCAAGGTCCTCGTTGACGTCTTGCTTAAAGTTGACTTTTTTTCTGTCGTCCACAGGGTCCTCAATAGCTTTCCCTCTCGATAATAATGAATTGCCCCTCCAGCTTTTTTCTCTCTTCTCCCACCTCCAACTATCATACTTACCTTGTGTCGCGTGGGAGCTTCCACTCAAGTCAATTTCTTGTTTTCTCCTTCTTTTCGGCTTTATCTAGCCTTCTCTCTCTCTTTTCATGGCTTCGGAACTTCTACACGCTCTCTCCATCCGAGATGGGGACGGGTCGGCGCCAGAATGCGATGCAGGTAACGGATTCGACGGCCGCATGGGTGTGCGCATCTCTTCGGTCTTCGTGATCCTGGTGGGCTCCACGATGGGTGCAATATTCCCGATTCTGGCGAGCCGTATGAAACTAGGCGCTGGTTTCCTATCGTGGGCCTTTTTTATTGCAAAATATTTCGGCTCCGGAGTCATCATCGCCACGTCGTTCATTCATCTGCTCGGTCCGGCTGAGGAGGCTCTGAGGAATCCGTGTTTGACCGGCCCCATTACCGAATACAGCTGGACCGAAGCCATTATTCTTATGACCATTGTCGTCCTGTTTTTCGTCGAATTTATGGTCATGCGGTTCTCAAGCTTTGGTCAGGATCACCAACACGACTCGGACCATGAGAGCAGCGATGAACGCCTGCAAGTCATTGAAGCTGCTCCTGCCGGCGGTGGCGGTTTGGACGAGACCAAAGGTCAATTGCCCAATACGAACCAGTTAAACCATGTCCACGACGATAGCAAAGGTCATATCCCTGGCGAGAGTCAGCTGGACCAAAACCGCGACGTGGAGGTAGCCGTAAAGAAGCCCGGCCACTCGGAAAACGAAGAATACGCCGCCCAGTTGACGTCGATTTTTATCCTGGAATTCGGTATTATTTTTCATTCGGTCTTTATCGGCTTGACTCTGGCGGTTTCGGGTAGCGAATTCATCACACTGTACATCGTGCTCGTTTTCCATCAGACGTTTGAGGGCTTGGGTCTAGGCGCCCGTCTTGCTACCGTTCCCTTTCCCCATAACAAGCGACACACTCCTTATTTCCTGGGCCTCGCCTATGGCTTGTCCACTCCCATCGCCATCTCCATTGGCTTGGGCGTGCGCAACGGCTATCCGCCCGAGGGCCGAACGACGCTCATTGTGAACGGTGTTTTCGACTCGGTTTCAGCTGGGATCCTGATCTATACTGCGCTTATTGAGCTCATGGCACACGAGTTCATGTTCAGCCCTTCCATGAATAAGGCTCCTCTCAAAACCGTTCTCTCGGCTTTCCTTCTGCTTTCCCTTGGTGCCGGGCTCATGGCAGTTCTCGGTGAATGGGCATAAGCTCCTACCTCCCCTCTGTTATGTTCCGACAACAATTCGACGGTCGTATTCCGAACTCGGTCCGCAATCGCTTTGCGTCTCATGAGATTATATATGTATGCTTATGCTTGCCACCGACTACGTACCGTCCGATCAACGATTATATCCTTTTTTCGACATTCGTCTTAACGTTCTCATGCCTGTTTTAGACAGATCTACTTCTTAAAAATCTACGAAAAGTTATGCGTCGTGATTGACGTACTTTGGCATTTGGTCGGCGTTCGGTTTGGTTTTTGTATTGGTGTGGTCTGATGCTTAGCTGACGATGATAGACGGCGGGGAGTTTTCCTTCTCTTGCATTTGTTAGGTCCTGTTTGGCTCCGGTTTTAGAGGTGTATTGTTATGATGACGATGACGATGATGATAATTGATGATGATGATAATGTCTGTAAATAGGGACTGTCGGAGTGTCTGGCTGGATGATGGTCCGAATGGGACGTTGACGCCAGGTCAATTTGCTTGATGGGTTCTGTTGCGATTTGGAGTATGCATGTTGATGTACTCCTAACTAATAATTAGAATGTTACTGACTCTTTTCTTTTCCCTAGTAATAAGCACCATTACTCTGTATATTAATCCATAGCATCAAGATGATTCTCCCTAATCCCCCCTTCCACCTCCCCTTCCCCCTCAGCCACAAGAATCCCAACAAGACACTCCCCCAACATAGCATCCCAATTAACCCACGGATGAACCTCAAAAAACAACCTCCCCGCATCCCTCCCAGCCCCACGCATCAACTCCCCCTTCCCACCGGGATGAAACGGCAAATACGGCGTAATATTATAAACCTTCCCCTGGAACAGCGTCCAGGCATCGGTCCCCCGGCGCCCGTTCTGCGCCTTCAGCATGCTCGGCGTTACCCGGATTAGGCGCGAGGGGAGATTCGCGCCGCGCAGGTTGTTGGCCGGGTTGGAGGTTAGGGCGGCCCAGTCGAGTGGGGAGTAGCCCGGGTCGAGGAGGACTCGGCGGGAGGCGGGTTTGGTTTTGGGGTTTGGGGTGAGTTTGGGTTTGGGTTTGGCGGGGACGGTTAGGTTGGAAGTTGGGGGTTTGAGGGTGTTGTTGTTGTTGGTTGTCGGGGGAGCGCGGAGGGAGGATGCTGTGGATGGGGGTGGTTTGAGAAGGTTTGTGGTTGTTGGGGGTCGGGGTTGTTGTGTTGGTGGTGTGGTGTTATTACGATTAATATTATTATTAAGGCTGTTTGTAGGTCGTTGTTGTAGCTGTTGCGGCGTCGGTTGGGGGCGAGGGGGAGGTGGCATTAACAATGACGGCGGGACGTTATTCGGCAGCGTTGACGACTCTTCTTCCTTCTTTTCCTGCTCGACCGCAGCCGGGACAGATATTGATCCCGACTGCTTCACCTGAGGGTGAGGCGCTTTTCCATTCTCCTTATCGTCCAAGACTGCATCGTCCTCGCTGCCCCCGTTGCCTGCATTATCCAAGCATAGTGTCGGAATTTCAGGAATCGACGTGGTCCCCGTCGGCAATGCCTTTGGCGTCGTTTGGGATTCCTCTGCTGGTTCTGGTTCTGGTTCTCCTTTTGCTTCTATTCCTGGCTCTTTTGCGATAGCCTCGCTGCTTTTCTGACTCCGAGAGGCTGGACTCCCGTCGCTCCCTCCAGCTTCTCTGTTTTCTCGTTCCTCGTCCCTGGGCAGGTATGATTCAACACCCTTCTCTATCTTTTTCACATTCTCTCTGCCTGTACTGGCAGCTGGCTCCGAAGTCGGCTCCGGCGATGCAACAGCAGTAGCGTTTCGATAGTAAACGTAGCAAGCAGTTGCTATTAGAATTCCCACTCCTACCCAGCCCATTTCGGGCTGTACAGTTGAAATAATGAAGGAATGGCAGGGAATATATCCTGAGAAAAAGTTGCCCGTGGAAAGTTTGAGAGTTGGTGGTCGGAGGATTCTCGGTTACTAATCGGGACTATATTCTCGACAACAAAACTTCATGAACGGACTCTGGTATGATACATATTTCATGACTACATGGACACCTATCTCTTCGGGTTTGCGGCTTGTCCGTGTTTTCCTGATTGCAACTCACCAAGAACTAGGGATATCCCAGTGTCTGCGAGCACAAACTGATATCATCCCATAGCACCGCGCAGAATGCATTGGTTTGCAGCAACAGAGCAGCCCAATCCATCCGTTATGGATTCGTTGGCCTAGCCTTCGCAGAGTCTGGGTTCTGCGTGGATTATCCAATGAATATAAGCTATTCCACCAGGCAGTGCCGTGGAATTTGCTAAGAAAGGCGTCCGTGATGTCAGGACATCATCATCCAGAGCAAGGCAAAAAAGGGGTCCCATGGAAAGACCTATTCCTATATGCCGAAAAACCCTTATAGAGCTAGCTTTGGCTGCAATGTTCAGTGGTGTTTACGTGGATGTTGTTCCTGTTGTCGTTGAGATACATCTATGCACAAAGTTAGTACGAATTCTGATTTCGGTTCACGGTTCACCTACTACTACTCGCCCATCCTGGCTTTAGGAAAGCTTTGGAACAGGATGTTCCGAAATACGCTTCTGTCCACGGCGGACACGGTGTTGCTCTTTGATGCTGGAAAGGGTGAAGTGAGTATGGCTCTGTCACTTATGTGCTTTTTCTTTCGATTTGATATATAAAAGTGGAAAAAGACGAATCTCTAACATCATCTGCTATCACCATTGTTTTTGATAACTCCAGGCCATAGGAAGTAGACCAGATCAAGAGGACCGCACGACGTTCGTCTTGCCGGATCAGTTCCCCGCCAGGACAGAAGACAAACTTGCTTTTTTTGCAATCTATGATGGACAGTAAGGATATCCGCGTTGACCGAGGGAGACTCCTATCCTAGCTTTGGTTGAACTGCGAACTTATACTCTCCTTGCCGCGCGTCAGTGGCTCGGCCTTAGTCTCGGATCATGCCAGTCGGAACATGTATAAGCTCATCGCCAAACGTCCGGAGTTTGATGCTGGGGATTACGAGGAGGCAATCAAGGGCGCTCTGACAGACGAGGACAAGATTCTACTTGATAGCGTTGATAGCCAGAGCAAGGAGGCGTCCGTCTCGGGTTCCACGGTGGCTATATGCCTCATGAATTTGACAAAGGGCGATCTAGTCGTGGGGAATCTGGGGGATTCGCATATTGTCCTTGCCGAGCGTCATCCCAAATCTGGAGAACCGTATAATATTGTGAGTGACGAGGGACTTATTATGTACCAATCTTGTGTACAGCATTGCTGATCAAAGCATGTTATAGCACCGCCTGACAAAATCCCATAAACCCGACGTTCCTGATGAAAGACATCGGATTGAAGATGCTGGGGGTACTGTCAACAAGACCACCGGAACCCCCCGTGTGGGTGAGCACTCCTCAAACTCCCTTTTTTCCTTCCATTTTTCTCTCTTCTAAAACAAGACATACAGGTGGTCTGAACATGTCGCGAGCCATTGGCGACTTGCAATATAAAAACCCCATAAATACCCATGAGAACGAAGAAGAGAGAACCCCCAAAGCGAGACGAGCATCCGCTGTTTCATCAGCTCCCCAAACGCGTGGCAACTTTCTCTCCAATGAGCCGCATTTGGTCAGGCTGAAACTTCAGCCTGAGAGGCGCTATGTTCTGTTGATCATGTCCGACGGAATCACTGATACGTCGGACGACACGTCGCTGATGCAACTGGTGATGAAAATGTCCATGCGGGGGATCCGAGCCGGAGATATCGCACAGCATATTGCGAATTCTGCTGCGAAAGTGCCGAGAAGTGACAATTCGTCGTGCGTTGTGGTCTTGCTAGATGGGCAGAAGTCGTGATTCAACGCATCGTCGCATCTTGTATGTACATAACAGAAGGATTCTGGGTTATCCTGCGATCATTCATTTGTACAGCAACAGCATACATTGGTGTATATACATACCTGTCTAGTAGTTAGTACCATATAAAGCAAGATGATCCGGACCCGTTGCCATGGATCGTTTCATCGATCGGACACGCGTGCAACCCACGGACGCGTGCCTGTCAAGCACGTGCCCGGTGGAGTCGAATTACTCATCGGCTTTCTTCGTGCCGACGAAACGGGAAGCTCCTCGGAGAATTGAATTATGTGGTTCCCGTGATTAGATAATAGCGGACTAATCCCAAACAGGCAGGTAACATGTAAAAAAGCCCCAGAAAGACGACTTGGAGAGATCAAAGTCAAAAATCGGCCTGAAGAACCATCCTGACACCTCTCTGGCTACTAATCATAGTAAAGTACAGAGGTTATGTTAGTAGAAGTCTACTACTCCGTACGTACGCTGAGGGAGTTTTACCTACACGATAAACACTTCGCGTTACTCCGATGGTAACCTACTCGGCACAACCCCAGATCCCCCGACCCGACCTGCCATTTACTGCTATTCATCCGCTGCTTCGATAATGAATCCTCAATCACATTCTCTGTCGTCCTTCCCTTTTCGAAGCTCTTAAGCTATCAGAAGCCAAATTAGCAGTTGCCCATGGAGTTAAAGTGGAGGCGAACCGTCCGATGTCTTCTGCTGAGATTTCATGGTTCAGAGCCTTAATTGGCTCTTCGGCTTTGCATGTAACATATTTAAGACTCTGATGAGATCCATTCCCCGGCCGTTGTGAGGTGGTGCGCTGATAGATGACGAGTAGCTGATTATTACGTTGCTATATACTGTGGTTTAAATTGGGAGTCGTCAACGGCATCACTCGCAAGCTTTTTGAACTTTTTTTTTACTACAACGTACATACCACCTCATTCTTGTCTTCAGTCACTGCTGTCTTTGCCATATAGCGTCTGACTTCGCCGAAATGGGACCGCCGCCGGTTTGCAAAACTGTTCACATCGGACGTGACCATGCGCATTTGAATTGGTCCAAGAACATCGAGCCGGTCATGACCGTTTCGTCCGGCGATGTTCTCACGTTTGATACCGTTGACAGCAGTAATGGACAGATTGGAGCTTCATCAGACGTATCGACCATCGACTCCTTAGATTTCGACAGTGTGAACCCTGTTTTCGGACCGGTACACGTCAAAGACGCAGAGCCGGGTGACGTGCTTAAGGTTGAAGTCCTGGAACTGGAGGTGGCCGATTGGGCCTGGTCGGCAATTCTCCCGGGTTTCGGGCTGTTGGCGGATGAGTTCCCGGGTCCGTTGTTGAAGATTTGGAATTTGGATAGGGAGAATGGCTTCACGGAGTTCAAGGACAACATTCGAATACCACTGCGACCTTTCTTGGGTTGTATGGGTGTAGGTCCCCCGACGGATGACGACCTCTCGACCATACCCCCAACCAACGCCGGAGGGAATCTGGACTGTCGATCCCTCACCGTGGGCTCTACAGTCTACCTTCCCGTCCAAACAGCCGGTGCCCTATTTAGCTGTGGTGATGGTCATGCTGCGCAGGGCCACGGGGAGGTATGTGGAACAGCCATCGAAACGCCCCTGACAGCCACTCTCCGTTTCGAACTCTGCAAAGATCAACCGTGGATGATGGCGCCGTCGTTCCAAACTCCCCCGATCTCGTCGCTGCCCAACCCCATTCCGGATCGCGGTCGTTATGCCGCTATGGGTATCGACCCGGACCTACGTGAGGCCGCGAGGAAGGCGGTCCGAAATGCTATCCAGTGGTTGGTCGCTACCAAGGGTCTCAATCGCAGCGAGGCTTATATTCTTGCTAGCGTTGCTGGGGATCTGGAGATTGTGGAGGCCGTGAATATGCCGAACTACGAGGTTGCAATGGGATTTCCCTTGGGTATATTTGTTTGAAGGTGGTTATCTCGTGTGTTTAATTTCCGGCACTGGTGCTTTTTCGTGGTTTTGGTTCTTGTTTTGACGCCTCGGACTTGGTTAGCGATGATACCCGGTGAAATGCTTTGTTCAGAATTCCCTAATACCCTAATCTAATATTGAATAGATATAAGGATAAATCCCAGAGCATCCTGTTTAGGGTACGGAGTATGAATGTACTGTACTGTACGAAGATGTAGTCTGTACTAGGGAAAAAATAATTCCGATCCATGTCGCATGACCACGCGACTTGACGCGTTCCACCCGCTCATCCAGCATCAATCGCCTACAACAATGTAAACATCTCATGTAAACCCGAACCATTCATATACATTCAACAAAGGGCATGGATCCCATCCTGGACGGCCTAAATCACGCACAAAAGGCCGCAGCAGCCTCACCGGCACCGATCCTACAAGTCCTCGCGCCCCCAGGATCCGGGAAGACGAAGACGTTGACCGCGCGCGTCGCGTACCTACTATCGCACCATGGCTACCAACCGCAAGACGTCATCTGCTGCACGTTCACGATCAAAGCGAGTCGTGAGATGCGCTCGCGCATCGCGGGGCTGATAGGCGACGATGTGCAGTCGAGGTTGATCCTGGGGACGTTCCATTCGATATGTCGGCGGTATCTTGTGAGCTATGGGTATTTGATTGGGTTGCAGAAGGGGTTTGGGATTGCGGATTCGGGGGATAGTTTGGCGATTGTTAAAGTAGGCTGAATGAGGTTTTTTGTTTATTTGTTTATGTGCTATGGTAGGAGAGGAGAAAAAGGAAGATTCATTGGTTTTGTGCGCGTTCTAACACGTTTGGTTAATAATGAGGACTCTCTATCTTGCAGAGAATCATCAAGCGGCTTAGGTTGACTATTCAACCCAATGTCGCGCGATCAAGGATTTCCTACCAGAAGGCTCAAGGCGTCGGTCCTGCGGAGATTGCGGCGAGAATGAGAGATTCGAGGATCATGGAACAGCAGGAGTTCGTGACGGTTTACCGCGGATACGAAATGACGCTGGCTGCGTCAAACCTACTGGACTACGATGACCTGCTTCTACGATGCGCCGACCTGCTCAGGCGATTTCCGCATTGCGTGTCGAACGTCCAAGCGGTCCTGGTCGACGAATTCCAAGACACGAACCACATCCAGTACGAGTTGATGAACCTCTTAGCATCCCGACGCAAACGCATCACGGTCGTGGGGGACCCGGATCAGAGTATCTATGGGTTCCGCTCAGCGGAGATTAGGAATCTGTCGCGCATGCAGAGACTGTACAGGAATACGTCCGTCGTGCTCCTTGAGAATAACTATCGCTCGTCCGGTGCAATTCTGAGCTCTGCGCAAGACGTTATCGAACAAGATGTATCTAGGCCAGCGAAGAAGCTGCAGCCGACGCACTGCGCTGGGACTTTGCCTGTGCTGCGGAAACTTCCAACGGCCGCAGCTGAAGCTGAGTGGCTGGTTTTTGAAATCAAGAGGTGTATTGCGATGACGGGAAGGCTTCTCAATTACTCCGACTTTGCTGTACTGCTCAGATCCGCTTCGCTTTCGAGACAGGTGGAGTCGGAGATGGGGAAAGGAGGAGTGCCGTACCGCATGGTTGGGGGTTCCCGGTTCTTTGATCGAGTGGAAATCAAACTACTTCTAGACTACCTGCGAGTCGTCAGCCATACCGGGAATAGCGACGCGCTGTTACGTATCATCAACGCACCGCCCAGGAGCGTCGGCGAGACAACGGTGCAGCAACTAACTGGGGGCGCAGAGGAGGCGAACGTGCCTGTCTGGAACTATGTGAAGGACGTGGCCCAGGGCCACAGGTCGACTAAGAAAAGCTTATCAAAATCAACCGACCATGGACTGCGCAATTTCGTCGGCCTTATCGAAACCTGCAGACAGAAACTGGTCGAATGCGAAGACGGCACTGCTCCCAGAACGCTCCTCGAACATGTCATTAAGAAACTTTCCTTCCGCGAATACTTGACGGCGGCGTACCCCCTGGACGAGGAAAATAGATGGGCCAACGTCGAGGAGCTACTGTGTCAAGCCGAGGACACAGCTGCTCCTGGAAACGCGACGGCAGGGGAGGAGGAAGACCGACTTCCAGAGATTCAAGGGATTTCACAACAACAGACCCATCCGGGCGAGGAAGCTTTGTCCCGCTTCCTTGCCAACGTCGCCTTATCCTCGGAAGTCACCACAGAAGAAGATGAGCAGGCAAATGATGATAATAACAATCAACAAATCCAAGGAAAGGTCACCATATCCACCATCCACGCCGCAAAAGGCCTGGAATGGCCCGTCGTATTCGTCCCGGCTGTGTACAACGGGATCATCCCGCACTCGCGCGCAGAGGACGCCGACGAAGAACGACGCTTGCTATACGTCGCCATGACAAGGGCGCAAGCGATGCTGTACCTCAGTTATCCCCGTCGACAGCAATCGAGAGTAAACAACAACGAAGAAACATCCCCGACACCCTTCCTCCCTTCAAACATAGCGGACGCGCGGTTCCGCCCAGTGGGGCCCAACTTCCATGAGCCTGTCGTTTTCGAGATCGCAGATATCCTGCACCGACCGAGGCCCTCTGTGGATAGTATGCTCAGGGGGTTGACAGAAACCCCTCGGGTGAGCGATGATAAGTGGACAGAAACCGGCGAGGAGCCTCCGGATGCCGTCTTTGGCACGACTAGTAGTGGTCCTATGGAAGAAAAAGGCCCGTGTCCTAAACGCCGACGCTGTGAGCGAAACCCATCGACGACAACAACGACGTACATGTCCTCGTCGGCGTATACTCTGAGCAATCCTTCCAACTTCTCTGTACCCGCCACGACTCTCCCGTCCGGATTCTCGACGGCCAGAGACTACATCACGAGTCATCCTCATAATAATAATAACCCAACCACCAAACCGGATCGGACTGACGATAGCACGAAGAAAAAGACCGCCGACACATCCAACACCCGCAAAGCACCCACTACCGGATTGTCACAGGGCAACATATTCGACTTCTTCTCTGGAAAATCCAGGAACGCACCAGACCGATCAAAACCGACCACCCAGACCCGAACCCAAACCCAGACACAGACAGACACACAGACGAAATCGAAACCGAATGCAAACCACATAACCTCCAACCACCATCATCATCATCACCACCGTCTCCTCCAACCCCACCGCCTTCTCCCTCCATCCCGCCCCGTCCTCGAACCCTCCGATCCGAACCCGGGTCGGTATCCATGGCTAGCATCCTCCTCCCCTCCCGCTCCTGCTCCTGCTTATAACCCGGCCGAGACTCCACCATCACCAACCTCACCCCTTCGCAAACCCGTCGCGGACAGCAACACCAAAATCTCACCGCAGAAAGGAAACGTGAATCGAGACGATGTCGAGACCGGGAACGGGAAGCGGACGACTACGTACTACAACACGACGATGTCGATGCTGCGGCGGCCGGAGTCGGGTTCGAGTTTTATGGGTAGGAAGACTTTGGGGGTTCGGCGGGGGATGAATAATGGGTGGGAGGAGAGGATGAATCGGGAGAGGTTGTTGAAGGGTGGGAAGTGAGGGCTGTGTTGTAGGTATGATACTGTACATTGTGGTTGCCATTGGCATTGACCTTTGGCTCCTCGTTTCCTCCCTATGTCCAGTCAATGTTTTACAAGCCCTAACCATTGCAAGTTATAACCCGGAAAGCGGTTAAGTTAGAATAGACTCGACATTATTGACCCTTCAACGAATCTGGTAGATAAGTCGGTCCATTAATACATGTGGTAGTATGTAGACAATGGGTACAAATACAGAGCGAACTCCAAAAAGGAACAACAGCCTAATCATACATAAAATAAACAGCAAGCAGGACGACAACGAATCTAGGTCAACCAAATGGAAATCGACAACTGAAACGAAATCCAGTTATCCCTTCCAAAGGACTATGTATGCGTTGTAGTAAAGTCAAGACAACAGCTGGTCCTCATCATCGACAACAACATAGGGAGGAACAGGATCAAGTTCTTAACATATGCGTGCAACATGCAAGTCTCAATATCAAAACTCCGCACATAAACATAGAACACAGCATTCATAAGAAACGACAACTCGACAAGCATGCATCAAATATTAGAAATTAGAATGGTCACTCCCAACATATGTAGTCCCCGGCCGTTCATCCGTCCGTCCAACTGTGCTGACACTGGACAGTGGACGTGGACAGCGCCAATGTTCATTCTCTTGACTTGGCCGCAGGTTGACTGGAGGTGAGGTTTGACCATCCATTGACAGAAGCAGTAACAGACAGGGACAGGGACAGGAACAGGACAGCACAAGACAGGGACAGGGACAAGGGGTAGAGACGTGTATTATGGATTAGGAGTAGACATGATTATGATCAGTATAAGCATAGCACCGTGGTCTGTACAGCACTGCGTACAGATAGACGATGACCAAAAAAGAGAAAAAGAGAGAACAAGACACGGAAAGAAGAAAGTAATGCAAAGCAAAGCAAAGCGGAGCAGATCTTCGCCTCACTCTTCAAAGTGAACGTGAGGAGGAGTGAGTGGGTCGGAGCCGGAAATCAGCCCAAACCAAACAGAGTAACAATCCGCCCCATGGACCAGTGGCACTCACTGTGCATAAAACATTAGCATAGTAGTAGTAATGCTCGGGCAGTATTAATGGATCCGTTATGCAATTGCCGGAGCCTGCCTGGCGCCAACCTGCAGCTGCAGACAAGGCACGGCAACAACGCAAGTGCACAGCACTATTTCCACCGCTGTTTATCCCAATCCGAAGGTCTCGTCTCATCGAAGATCTGACCACGCTGGTTATGGACGATGACCGGCGGGTTGCGGCGGAGGGTCACCGTCGTGTTTCTGCGCGATGCATGTTTATGAACAGGAAGATTAGATTTAGCGGTGGTGTTTGTGGTGTTGTTGTTGTCGTTGTCGTTGTCGTGGTCGCTGTCGTTATTGGTGGTGTTGGGGTTTGGGTTTGGGTTTGGAGCTGTGATGGATATGGTTTGTTAGTTTGGTGGAGCTAAATTTAGCGGGTGGGTTTACTTTAACGACGTCAACGGCGTTATTTAAACAAGGTGAACACTCGTTGGTACACAACACAACACAACACGGCACAATGCGGCTTGGTACAACTCAACGTCAAACAAGCGGATCTATGCTTACCTCCGTCGCTAGCGTTGGAGATTGAGGTGTTTTCTTGGTTGCTGGAGTCTGAGCTCATTATTGTCTCTGGGTGTTGGATGTGGATAAATAGTTGGGAGTGGTATCCTGATACCGATCTGAAGTCTTGATCTTTGGAGGAATAGCGTAGATGTCAACGATGTCAACTTGATTGATATCTTAGAAACTGTCTGGTAA
Source organism: Xeromyces bisporus (assembly GCA_900006255.1). NCBI lineage: Eukaryota > Fungi > Ascomycota > Eurotiomycetes > Eurotiales > Aspergillaceae > Xeromyces > Xeromyces bisporus. The sequence goes on from HG983348.1 coordinate 180,213, forward strand.
AATGTTGAAGACATGAAGACAAAGACGACGAGGACAGCAGTTAAATAGGAAGACTGTGAGTAATACAGGATGTCTTTGTCAAACAGAAGACAGCATGAATCTCCCAGCCGGCTGCTATATTCATAGTAACTGCACTAACTAACTAACTACAATGATGGAAAGCATCATAGTCAATAAAGTGGTACATACATTGCCTCACTAAAAAAAAAAAAAGTCATCTCAGAAAAAGGCCGTCGGATCATGTGCACAACCAAAAGTCTAGACCACACTCCCAGGGCCAACTTCCAAGGGCCCCAGTTGGTTGTACAGAGCCCAGACTTCCAGTCCGTGACACTTTGACACCTTCCCCGTAGTCTGCACTCCTCAGGCTAGGTGCTGGGTGCCGTACTCCCCCAGTTTCACCATAATTCACTTCAACCTCGCCTCCAACACAGCCTGACTCCCAGCCCGACTCCTCCAAACCTTCACCAATTCCAGCCCCGCCCCCTCCAGCAGCCGTCTCCAGTCCGTTTCTGTGCGCTCTCGCCCCCCAAATGCGAACATGGCATGGTCCATCCAGTACGGCGCCATGTCCTCCACGTCGCCTGGTCGTTCGCTCCCGTACTCCGGCACGACCATTTCACCGATCAAAAGGCGCGAGTCACGCGCCATGGCTGGCACGGTTTGTTGCAGGATTTTCTGACAGTGCGCGTCGGTCCAGTTGTGGAAACAGCGCCGGATGTAGTAGATGTGGGCGTCTGTTTGAATAGTTAGAATTAGTCAACGTTAGCCCGTTTCTTCTTCTTTTCAGTATTATCAATAATTAGTAGGCTTTGGTTTCGGTTTCAACCCACGTTTCACAGGCTGCTCCGCAAAAAAGTCATGCCCCATCTTCTCCACCCCCGGAATATCCCCCTGATCTACAGAATTCAGCACAACAGGCCGATCCTGCAAGATCAGCTTCCCCTTCTTCTGGCCCAGTTCTGGCCATTCCCGCTGGATTTGCATTAGTGATTGTCCTCGTCCGCCTCCAATGTCCACAATCAATGCCCGGTCCTCCGTGTCGGCTACTTTCGCCAACTCCTCGCCGAACGGATACATGCCCAGGACGGGGAGCACGAAGTCCTGCGTCGACATGGCTATGTCGAATTGTTTGATGCGGCGCTCGTCCTGCGAGATTATGCTGAAGAAGGTCTCGCCTGGTTTGCCGTTGCCCCAGGTGAAGGGGTTGTGTGTCATGCTTGTGGCGTCTTTGCCGCCGACTTCGCGGATGTATTCGGCTAGTCGGGAGGTGTTGGTGTAGATTTCATCGCACCTGGTTGTTTGCTGTTAATGGCTTGGTACACCCTCCGCTGGCGCTGTGCTGGTGCTGGTGTTCTCACATCAATTTGAAAAAGTCCACTTCATGTCCTTCGAGGTATGCTAGTGAAAACGGTGTATGCGCATACTCATCAGGGCCGACCATGTCGAACATTCCCTTGACAGTGAGAATTCGCATTAAGCGGGCTGGGAGTCTATGAGTATATGTATTCGTTGGTATACAATCATCATGATTTGTATATATACACATTCCATACGTACCGATCAAGCTCTCATCAGCCCCGACTTTCTCTCCCAACTCTTTAGCTGTAATACTTCCATTTCGAGGAATAGTCTCTGGAACACGAAGTTCCAGTAAACCGCGAAGATTACAGACTTGGACAAACTGGATGACACATTAGCAAAAAAAAAAAAAAAAAAAAAAGAAGGACG
>HG983348.1:182145-219263 GCA_900006255.1 Xeromyces bisporus
AAAAAAAAAAAAAAAAAAAAARAAAGGCGAAGATGATTGAACCGCTTAAAAACAAAGAAAAAGATGAGAAAAATTGCGACGACCCGACAATCCGGAACGTGGAAACGGCCCGGACACCAAACCAAACTTGGGAAACAGGAACAATAACCAAGCGACACATAACACCACCAAGAAGAAATTTAAAAAAAGCTTGACACAGAACAAAAAAACTAACTCACATTCGTAAAATGATCAAAAATCGCCTCCTTGGGATCCCTCAACCGCATCGCCAACTTGTCCAACGACTGCACCAACCTCAACCGTTCCGCCCGGTGGTCACCGCTCCTGCTCCCGGACCCGGGCTCCGACTGCTTTGACTGCTGCTGCTGCTCTTTTTCATAGCGTTTGATGGCCTTTAGGATATCCTCGCATTGAGATGACAGGGATTGTTGTACGGGGTGTGAGGAATAAGAAGAGGTAGAGAAAAAGTGTGGCGTAGTAGTAGTTGTTGTTGTTGCTTTTGGTGCGGCGTTGGTTGATTGCCGCTTGAGCGGACGGGTTAGGCTGCTACTGATTCGTCGGAGGTGCGACATGCTGAAGGATTGATATTTGATAATTGTTGGCAAGTACTTTGGCGTTTGCCGTGCTGTTTGGGGTGTTGTTTTTTGATATTTATAAGTTGTCTTAACTTCAATGTTAAGTCCTTTTTCCTTCGGGGTTTCGAGTGGAGTTCAGTTATTGACACCTTCCCCGAGCTTCCCCCTGAGTCCTATCATACGTCCGCTACTTTCGCTACTCCTGAGTTTATCACAGACGCCGCTGATCTGTTGGTGCCCGCGGATGCACTATTACTGTACGGAGTACATGATGCTCTATTTTGTATACTTTCAGATGCTCGTATCATATATTATTATCTACGTTGTATTTCGTTCCGGTTTCCGTCCAAAAACAACATGCCTGCAAACAAACACCAACGGTCAGCTTTGAAAAGAAACCAAGTTGACCGACCGCCGCACGGATTACGGAGCACTCACACTGCAATATACATGCGGTTGTTCAAGTCCTTGAACTCCTTGCGCACCTTGGCGAGGAGCACTTGAACTTCTACCGGGCTCCATCCAAGATAGCGCGTGTAAAGCGCCAGACTATACCCCTCAACGCCCATACTCATCGCCAGGCCACGAAGACGGCCGATCTCTTTCATTTTGGGATCGTCGTGCCATTGACTCAGAGGGAGCTATACAATCATGCCGTTAGTTCGGTGATGACAACAACAACAACAACAACAACAACACCAACCGCGAAAGACGATAGCCAACCTTATATACGTGATCCTGCACATCCACAAACCCAGCGTCAATCATATATTGCTTCTGTTCCGCTGCGACGTTCAGCCTCCGCCCACTTAATATACTCGCTTCATCCAATTTCTCCAAAAACATCTGCGTCCACGGTGGGCATGTGTCGTCTTCACGCTGAAACCAAGCCTCATTCTCTTGCATCTCCAGCCAGCCTCCCGGTTTAAGGTGGTGGAATGCTTGTCTATGGAATCGAAGCCAATCGCGTACCGCGCCGCAGAATGTCCGGGTGTGGATGTAATCGAACGGTTGGGTGTAGAGCCAGTCGTCTTCGGCATCGTCGACTTCGAAGATGAGGTTCGGGGGCACCCTGTTCGCATTATCCTGATCAACGTGTGCTCTTATCATACCGAGGTGATGCTCAATAATTTATGGTTTGGGTGGCCGTACCATACGGGTTGTATAGCACTTAAGTCGGTTCCTATGACTCTTGCCGAGGGATATTTCCTGCCATTATTGAAGAGCGACAAAGTCAACGACCCATCCATCGTCGACTTGATTCAATCGAACGATTTCTCCCCAGAAGAGGGGAAGTAACGACAACTTACTCGGCAAAATCAATGGCCCATTCTCCCCGACCCGTGCCAACGTCCAAAACAAGTTGCGGATCACTTGTTATCGGTGCAAGATGAAGCCTTCCATCGAAAACAAGCAGATACGTCAAGTGTACCTATTCCGACGCTCGACATGGTCAACCTCGTCACCCCCACAATTACGGAAAAGGATATATTGGCGCTCCATGGAGAGAAAGAAGAGGTTGCTTTGTGGCTCTGTGCCTGCACTCACCAAGAAGAGTTTCTCTTGTTCGTGTTCATCGTTTGGCTGCAGTAGACAGCGTGTTAGCCCAAGGATGACTCGTGATGGTTCTCATAGTCGATTATGATTTTGGGACGAAATTACCATAATATATTTCCCCTCATGGTAAGAATGGTATCTCCTGCCATTCTATATCGATTCCATCACTCCGAGTCAGCCAAATCCCCAAATGGAACACACACATATAATTCCACGAGGCGACGGCAATATTGTTGACTATGAACTATAGGCCAAACCTAGGACATAGTCATATAATCCCTCCATGTTCGTTCCAGACCAAATAAGTCACAAACACAACGTACCTCAAAGTGATAATTCATTACACTCGACGACAAGGAATAAGTCGATTCATCTCTACATCAAACCAACCCAGAATCCCCGAAGTTAGCCAGAAGTGTTCCGCGTGCCGAAATCATTCATTTTGTATTCTTGCCTTCTTGCAGAAGGTCATTATCGATAGTGATGAGGGTAGAAATGGTGGGTTTTGCTCACAGCGACGCTATGGAAAAAGCATCGTCATCGTCCTCTCCCCAGTCGTCCCCTGGTTGGGGATCCATCGTATCCATCGTATACTCCGTGGGGACGGTGGCTTGCGAGAAAATCGATGCGTTACTCGTGTCATCTGTGTCGGAACCAGTGGCCATTTCCTGTGAGTTCGAATACGGGATTATGGGAAGAATGTCTTTTACTCCGTACCAACGAGAAGACAACGACGCAGGCTTATTATAATTGTTTGGGTGTTACGTCCACTTTACTGGCTTTGACTTATTACCGAGAATGGCGAAGGTTTAGTCATCTGTACCAAGGAGCCGGCATTTAATATACTTCGTAGTATGACCTGCATAAGTATGCCACTAGAGGGATTTCACCACATGGCTCTCCTGTGTCCCTGCTGTCCTGCGTGTGCTATGATTGGCTGCCGGCTTTTTTACTTCTGCTTGTTCTGACGTAAGGTTTTTCCGCCGATCAAGTCGTGATTCCTGCCCCTGTTCTTGGCTACACAAAGTCACAAACTGCCATATGGCTGAATGGTATGATAGTAGTATTCTGTACAGTACTATGATAGTAAAGGTATCTAGAAGAATTATTCTGTATGCAAATCGACGACGCATCGAAAATGAGGAATAAAACCACTCGCCTGTGTTTGGGATATCTTCAGACTCAAACGAGAAGAAAAAGGAAAAAGCAGCACGCAGCAATCCTCTTCTGATTTGTTGTGTCTTTTCTCAAATTTTAATCTTTTTTTTTTTTTTTCTCCCCTCCCTTTAGAGCATGCTGGATGCCTATATTAGTAGGAATAGCAAGGCTCCGCCGTACTCGAACATATGGAGGGTTGAATGAATCTATATTAGTTGTACTCAAGTCAGAACAGTATCTGAAATCGACTCTTTCATGGTAAAACAGGACGCCGACTCGGACGCAGCCAGGTAAATGAGAAATAGAACGCTCCAGATACAAAGGAAATAAGATGCAATAATAAAAGGAAGAGACAACAAAAGAAAAAGGTATATGAAAACAAACAATGGACTCCGACAGATCACGCTTGCAATGCTACTCAAGAGTAAATGAAGAAAATGCAATGTCAATGCAATACAAACGAACATCCGATAGAAAGACATGACGCAAGATTGGGTATGCAGCTTTTGTGAAAGGTAAAAGCAAACTGTTGTCCCCGTTTAAAAAGAGAACATGAGAACGGGCACGGCAGCGTACGGCTCAGTGATGGGCATTTGGCGCAGGAGATACACCAAGAATGCATCAGTTACTAGGTAGGTCGAATTGTGCATGCAAAGCCAGCCCCTTCCACCTACAGGCCGTTTAGTATCCCGATGGGAATCCTAAATGAGACTGCAGAGGAAACTCCTGTGACCAATACATAGATCCTTGCTCATAAGGATACGTACTGACGTACTGTTCACTGGGTGGAGGGGTTGGGGAAGCGGCGGCGGCCACCAATACCTTCGCAAGATTAGCATTACCGCCGGAAGCGAATGTGTCATTCTCTGGTGTGATAGGTGGGGTAAGGTAGCCGTTTCGCGGTTGAACGGGCTTCTGCGGCGTCGCTAATCCAATATGGCCGGCGTACGACTTGGGCGAGGTGGTAACTTCGGAAGGCGGGGATGGAGGAGCATAAGCGATTGAAGCTTGACGGGCGAGGAACTGTTCTAGAAGCCTCGACACACGGGAGAAATGAGCTGAAGAGTACTTCCTAAACAGAACCTGAGAGGGTTGGTGAAGGTGCTGCGACAGCCCGACAAGAGTCATCGAGTCGTATTGCGAGGCCCATTTGTTGTGGCGAGGCAGAGGACGACCGAGCACACACCGCGACAGAGCTAAGGCAGCCCTTGCGAGATCAGAAGAACGCTTGGAGACAAACTCCCGATGGAAAAGTGAAATTTCCAGAATGTATAGCGCCAAGTGTTCGACCTCAGGGTCATAAGGCGTATCCATCACTGCAATCTGGAGAAAACTGTCTACAGTTGGGTGTCCAATGGTCCAGCCCAAAGTCTGCAGCACGTGCCACTCCATTTGAGCGAACATATCATCGTCATATAGAGAACAGCACATCGACTTCAACTCCCTGATCGTAGGTACTCGGTCCTTCTTGTCGCCGTATTTTGCGGCGATTAAAAGCGCGGCACAACCAACCAATTGATAATGCCTCTTGTATACAACTCGTTTGGAACAATACCTGTCCAATAGGTTTACTGTCAGGTACAGAGTGGTTGGTAGCAGCTGGAAGGCAGTATGTGCTTCAATCAAGAAGTCGAGTAGATAGGGGCGCATGAACCATTGTATCTCGGTTTGGATATCAATCGACTCAACGTCGGGAAGCGTGGCAATCTAAACGGCAAGAATTAGTTAAGACGACCCTTCCTCTTGTTTTTTTGCTTTCTTTTTAATCGGGGTAACCAACATCCATCTCGAGCAGGTGAGACAGTATATCATCACGCAACTCGTCGCTTGTGACCTTCGACAACTCGTCTGCGATGGCGTATTGGCGTTCACGAGCAATAAACTTGGCATGTTCTTTCGGGTTCAAACGAGGCGCGGGAAAATCATCGTATGACTCCACGAAAAAGCTGTCGCAAGGCTGGTAGCTAGGAACATAGCGTCGTTCGTATGCCATGTTGGAACAGGGTATGAATTATCCGTATTTTTTAGTATTAACTTTGTTGTGACTTTGAAATGAGCGTGTTTGATAGAGAACCGGGTCTATCAAATAACGACGGAATTAAGGGAATGACAGTCGTCCAGTTGTTTAGAAAGGAATGAAATCAGTTGGAAGTATTAAGTAAAGAATGGCAACCGAGACGGCAGGAATAATAAAACAATGAAGCGGACAGTGGCCAGAGTTTCGAGGCTCTTGTGGCCAAAACTGGAATAAGTCGTGATCAGGTTAGCGAATGAACCTCCCAGGTACGGATGCCAACAAGACAGTTAATCAGGGCGTATTGAGATTCGCGTAAATGCAAGCTCCTTGGAGAGATAATGTACTAACACAGATAATTGCCTTCGGGCAGAGGGCACGATGCAACCCTTACCGTGACGGCGTGTCTGGCATGAGGTTGGGGGACAGCAATCCGAAAGACGGTATTCTGTAGGATACCAATCCAGAGGTGAAGTACGAGCCAACGCCTCCACCTGTTTTGAACAGGGAGCTTGAGCCTCCGAGCCTATGTATGCTATCTGGTGGAGAGCAGACACAGGAGGAACAGACACGAACCCTATGGGGGGGGGGAGCGGTATTGTCAGGGGGTGTTCAATGCGAATGAAGAGTCTTTTAGACGTACAGTTTCCAGTATGACTTCTCCTCTTTATCCGAATCGAATGTTACTCGAGGCAAGTGAGAATGCTCGTTATGAAGCAGAAAGGATGTCCAGCAGCTGATCAATCTTTCAAATTCAAATTGATAAACGTGGAGTGACCGAAGAGATTCTATCCTGAAGACAGACGAGAACAACCAAGTCAGCAAAACAGTTCTTATTTCCGGGGAAAAGCAGGCGATGTTCTTTTGAAAATGCAGAGAATCGGTGCAGCCATTGGATGATCATCTTTTTCTAGCACGCATAGGAAGTACTTGGTGCACATCTTCTCAAGCAAACGGGCAGGACGGTGACCCCTTGCTCAGACCTCCCGTTAGGGGGAAGAGGCCTACAATTGAAGCAAGGCGGCTTCCACAATGGAACTAGGTTTATACAAAAGGAAGATAATAACCTTTGCGTTCTCTCTCATGACAACCCTCTCAATACATACTGTATGCAATTCAAATGTAGACCCTTGCTGAGAATACAGCGACCGGCATCCATCATGCATACAATTGGAGCCTCAATTGAATCCAATTGGGTCCAATTGGCAATTCAAATGTAATATTGGAGGCATTGACAACTGGGAAGGTTCACTTTTCACAATCCGACGAACGAAAAGAGAACTCACCTCCCAGGTTACCGCAACTGCAGAAAACAACCAATTTCTCAATAGCCTGTAACTTTCCCGTGTAAGACAAATTGATTTCTTCCGTGGAGCCCTTTCAATCGAAGAGCCCAAGCAAGGAGGGAATCTAACCGTCGACAATTCGGAACAGGGGACAAGGGCACCGGCAGATAAGGTGGGAGAGGAAGGGTTCGACGTTTGACTTAACAAACGCCGAGGCGAGCAGGCGTCGAAGCAAGAGAAAGCTGACGGACAGCTCGACTGGAGAACCGGTCCAACAGAACTGAGGATTTGTACCGAGGAGCTGGTGCTATAGTCAACAACTATAGTCGGATCTCAACTCGTAAACCAGAGGTGTCAGGCTCAGGTCTCTCCTTCGGACGGTGGATGATAGGTAGGGAGTAGGAGGAGTAAGGAAGGGGAGTGAAAAAGGAAAGAAGAGGAGAAGAAAGAGGAGAAGCCACTCTCGCTCTTCAAGTAGTTGTGAAGAAAAAGAAAGAGAGAAAGAAGAAGAAAATTAACAGGACGAAATAACGAACCAGAAGTAGAGGAATCCATCCATGAGCTTAAGCTGCCCACATTTTGTATGTAAGTATGTAAGGGTATGGTGTTATGTATTGTGTATGTAAAATACAGAAGTATGTACGTGAATGCTTACTGTATGTATGTATGTATCGTGAAATATTACAGTATATTACCACTGACTGCACCAGACCACATGGCTCTCGATGCCAACCATTGGCTATCCTGGCAGCTGCTATCCTGCGATTCTCAGCACCACATCTCAGGGGAGTTAGTGAAGTTACCTCCCCCGTACCTCCTTGGAGCATTGCTGACATTTCTTGGAACTGTCACGGCTTCCGGATGCAACTTACCATAGCCTTGTGGATGAACGTGAAACCTCTCCAAACCACGATTTATGTGCAATTGTCTAGGTATAGCATACGGAGTTTCCGTGAGTCCGTCTAGATAGAGACAAGAGTATCATTGACCCTAGACTCGGTACCTCTGTCCATACTCCTGAGTTCTGTTGGTTATTCAATTTCCCTGCATTTCACTGGGATATATCCTAATCTAATCTAGACCCCAAACTGCATCCTCCAATAGGAGAATTGGACGTGTTATCCGATCCCGTACCTGTGCTCCGTGCGGAATAGAAGGGAGAGGATGGACGCGGTTTCTTGTCCTCAGGCGTTTCTTTGTGCTAATGATTAATTCCATACAGCGATGTGCCTGGTGCGGCTTAGATGGTTCTTTGAGAAACACTAATCAAACAACCCGCGATGCAGTTAGTAGCGATGATTGCTTCCGAGGCGTAAGGGACGGACGAGTCAATAATGAATTCTTTTAGTAGTTGGGTGATCTCCATGTGCACTATTGATGGGATACCAGTTGGTTACTGTACCTATCAGTATTCTCCTGAACATCCCTACGAAACTACGACACTGTGGCCGGTAGCCTCTACTCTACTATCATAGTCGTCGCATACACAACAGAGTACGGAGTACGGTTGCTATTTTTATGGTCCTGACTTCAGGCTCAGTAAATGTGAAGTTCTGGAAATCGAGTCTCGAATCTCGATCCAAAGTGTCTTGACCCAAAGTTGACTCGTACTTTTTGTGTAGAAACTGTATGGATACGATTCGGCGCCGTATGTACGTACGAAGTGTATGTCGGTATCTCACTTTTACCATACATATTTCCTTACGTACGGAAATAAATATCATACTCAGTACTCCGTACAGAATTGCGCGCGTTGGCAGTATCATATGCGCCTATATAGATAGGGGTAGCAGTGTACGCGCACAAGTCGCGCGGCGCGACCCTTGAAATCCAATCCCAGGCCTTACGGACTCACGGAAGCAATATATCCCTTTTCGCTTCTCTTCCCATCAAGATTCCAGCGGGCATCCAAACTTGGTTCCCCTATCAGCTCATGCGCGGGAGAGGAAGCGACAGCACTAGTTAATCGTTACTTCGTTAGCCAATAATCACCCACATCTCTGGGAAGTGGTCGAGATCCTCAGCTGAGGGCCTGAGGCCTTTGACTCTTTGCCCAATGACATCGATAACGTTGAATTAGGAGACTTGATTTATTGCACTAAGGCTGCAAACAGCCTAGGAGAGAGACTCACTGCTTATGGATCTGGCCAGAATTGTATTCCCTTACGCAAGTGTTCTTTGCTAATCCTTGCCTTTATCCCGATTCTTCCTTTGCCGGGAATACCTAGAAGTTGAGGCAGTTGCCAAGGCAAATCTCCTGCGACATACAAATAAGAAGACAGTGTTCCTCGGTTGCAACTTGCAACAACAAAGCTAGGTATGTACTAAGCTCCCCGTACTCACCATTTACAGAGCACACAAGTATGATTGCTCTTAGAGAGAATGCGGAGTTATTTAACTTATATCATAGGTATGAGACGCAATTCTAGACCCCTTCCTCATGACCCGTTCCTTGGATATTTTGAGATACCACAGAGTGATTTTCCCTGCGTTTGTGGTCAACCGTCAACGGTGACTCCACTGACTCCGAAGAAGCAATCGCTATATGCAATCTTTAACTACTATCATACCCCGGTGATGCTACTGAACCTTGAGCATTTGAACCTGGTCGTCATCTAATTGCTATGCTACTTGAGAATAAAATTCGCCATGTTAGTACGGAATATTCAATAGTTAGATCTCTTTGCAATGCATTTGATTTCTCTTCACAGAAGACAACACTTTACCATGTTCAACGCGGCGATTCAATATATGTTGCTGCACAACATGGATGACGGCATGGTGTGATCAGCATATAAGGTGCCGGTTCTCGGTTGATGGGTTGACTAAATCTGCGACGAGGATAGTGTCTGACATCCAGTCCATAAAGTGCCATGAAACAAGTAGGATCGTTAGCTCGCTCCGTATGATAAGCCCTAGTTCCTAGCACATCCCCTTACTATCCTATCTATTGGCTCAAAAGGTGACTTTCCTACTGGCCAGGCATCTTTACTCCGTGACTATATTTGAAATCGTCCAAGATGATGCGATGCAACAATGCCATTTAGGGCTGATAAAGTGACCGATCACCTTTCACGGTGTCCAGTACCGCGTGCAAAGCAACAATGATAAACAATAATGGATTACCCTCCACGATCCTCCACGATGCAGGATCGAGGATGATGTACGAAGAAAGGATAGTGGTAAAGAGCGACTGCAGCTTTATTTAGAAGGAAATCAGTAGTGAACATTCAGCCGATTCGTCTCAAGTCCCACCGTGGCTGTCAAGCTTATTCTTTTCAGGAACAACAATCGACTCGACTCGCTTTGCAAATGAGCATACTCGTTCGATAGATCATGGGGTTATGACACCGTGGATTCTGATCGCTCCGTGGTCTTTGACCTCATACATCTGTTGCACTGTCATTGCATAATGTCTGCATTAACATTAGTTATTAGTATGGTTACACACTCTCCGTGCCACTCGGGTAACAGGTTTCTGATAAAGGGAAGTTGGATGGCCAGATCATGGCCTTGTTTTGTAAATGTCGTCGGTTCAGCTGGCATTTAATTAGTGCGCTTCTCCGGCTTACACTTACTACTAATCACCTTAACATTTAGCTTTTGCAGGGATACCCAGTTGAAAGCGAAGGAAGAGCCTAACACATTGAGTGAGATACAGAGGAAATCATATGCGACTCCAATCGTTTATATGGGGTTACTCCGACAATTTCAGTTTTTGACAAAGATGGTACTAATCGTTCGTGAGTGCGCAGTTTGCTCATTAATGTTATTTATTTGCGACGTCTGTCATTTTGCCTTCACCTTTCATTCAGTACGGCTCTGTACTGTACGTTCAAAACCTGTTGTGTTTGTATGGTCACTGTCATGTTAGGTACGGAGTAAGTTTGGAGGTAATTCAGGCACCACCCGATGTACCTATCCGTCCGGACAGGCCCGTTAATAAAATTATTACCACGTAAGTTGGTTCAAACCCACTGCGGAGCTTGAAAAAAGGACGACGGACTTCTCACTCCACTGGATGCGAAAAATGTGTGGCCTTGGTTCACTACTGCCAAGTCTCCTAGGATGCATATCGATACCATACCTCCGTACTAACATATGTATACTCGATACTCGAAATAACTGAAGTGAAGATATGTATGCAACTGATCATTCACGACACCGAAAAGTAGGACTACGGAGTGAATCCTGTCTGACATCTGGCTTCCTGTCCCGCAATTTAGATGAAGTGACCATTTTGTTACTTCACACTGCTACTATGTTACTCTGTACGGAATGTTAAATGTCATTTTTCAGATAAATGCTTCGTAAAACCAAACCAACCCGTCAACGATGATACCTTAATTGCTGTAAACATACCGAGTACAGTACATACATACAGTACGTCGGAGAACAGAGGGTCATCGGAAGTAGCGGGTACCGTATGGAGCTTAAGAATTTTTCCATGAGTGTTCTGGAAGGAACATCAATTACTAGCGCCATACGGCATTTGACTGGTTACCTTGGAATCTTGGATCACAAATGTAGACGATCGTACGACCCGGTCACCGCGCGGAGTACATAAGTTCAACGAAATGATGCTGCACTTTTGCATACATGTAGATATAAATAAACTGGGCCACTGGCAACTAGTATCTGCAGTAGTTGCTCTGCTGTAGATACATTCATGCATGCATGGAGTAATTAGCAGCCATATCAATCGACAGACATAAGCATACATAGCTATCAGATGATGGGTTAGGTTTCGTTGACTCCCGAGTCTTTCCCTTTGTCTTGTCCTATATGCTCAATTTCGCCTCTTCTCTCCCGCTTCTCCCCATTACCATTACGGATCGAATTCCTGTACGGAGTCCGTACAGCGAAGAATGGTTAGTACGGAGTAGTCCCACTTACGGAATCCTCCGTTTGACTGTATTCACACTACGCCTGCTGTACTAATACACCGACAAGTGAAACCGTTGGAATAATTACTGCGGACCGGAGATGCAAAATTTTCTTCTCTTCACTACGGAGTACTCCGTACTCACTCTTCCACCTATATCGAATGAGCCGCGTAGCAAAGGATTTCGTTTTCTTTAAAAACCGAATCTGTCACCGCAAACATTGTCGTCATACCCCTTAGGGCGCCCCACTTAACAAAGTTTTCGGGTTCATGGTGAATTCACTCCGTACTCCGTACTCCGGATTCACTACTACTGAGATGGGGTCATCCTTCATACCTTCCTTCTTGTATGTGCCATTTAGGGTATTACATAGTAGAAGCAATACAGTGTTATAAAGGCCGAGAGCTTTCCAATTCATACCATACGAAGATTGCAAGAGGAAGAATGTCTCGTTGTTACGCGGTACATAACGATAACCCGCCATTCTGCCACCCCGGGCTTTACAGGCTTCGAATCACAGCCCTAAGAGCAGGGCGTGTGGGTAAGGTGTGGAGTCGGCTATTACTAGGTAGGAAGGCGGTAAGAAATAACTAGCGGTCAACGCCGTTCCCGAGCCCGTATGATCGGACTCGGAGACTGCGAGTCCGACTCACCACGTTTTTTCCATGTTATCCACGCCTTCGAAAGAACTTATCATACACATTAACGCTCACCAGATGTAAGAACTTCAAAATCGATGTCATGGGTCTGTCAACAGATGCCTTACCTCACCTTGTTATTCTTTCATCCGCCTCTGCTAATGCGAGTATGCGTCCGGTCTATCCTCCAAGTTCCAACACTGTGAATTCTTCGCGAGATGTCTGTTGACGACATTCATGACATCGCTTTCGGAATATCTGGGACAACTACATCCCATGAGCGAAAGTTCCCTCAAAATGGCTATTTGCCTGCTCTTGGCCGATGTCTAAGGGATCACTGCCAATGCGGCACGCGACCTATCAAGCCTACATGGACAGTTCAGATCGCAGGGGTTGAAAGAGTTAGTCAATAGGCATCCAAGACTCAAGACAAGGATGTTGGCCAAACTCACACTACCTTGATGATGATAACAGTTATCAGATGAATACCAACGAGGAGCTCTCCCCTACATGAACTGTCCATGCAGACTCGAGTTCAAGCCGCGTGCCGCATCGACAATGGCCCATCAACATGGTACCTTGGCCGCATTTAGAACGAGTATCGCGGTACAGTACTCTGAGTACTGTTCAAAGGGTCATAGTAATGACGTCTCTGTGTCTTATTTCTCTTCAAAATATCTCTTGGCTTGGTGGTGTATATGCTCAGCAGCCGGGGTTATTCCTCTTTCTGTTACTTATTTCGTGGTTAGGGCTTGAGTTGGCCGGGTCTCTTTGAAGGCGATAAATTCATTCATCCATCTGTGGTCGATGTCCACTAATGGTCAGACCTGACCAGCTTATTACCATATATATTCTGTGGTCATATATCCGAGGTACATGTATCAAACTTGGAGATACATCATCGCACATCCAAGAGACATAAAAAGTGTCTGCTAGTTGATAAATTACGGAATCTGGTGGTGGTTGATGAGCATACAGTGGTAGTATGGGTGTGTAATGATTTGCGGAGTACTCTTTGTCCTTCAATTATCAACACATATGTACCATATAAAGGCTTCCCTTTCATCAACCCGTCAATTTGTCATTCTTGCAGATACAGTACATTGATATTATGTATGGGTTAAGAAGGGGTAAGTTACACGGAAAACAACGCCTTCATAAAGCAAGTTGACGATATCATTCTCAGCTCTCAAATGCAGCGTTATCAAGTCTACTTTGCAGATCTCTCGCGTCTTCTCTTGGACCCGATTGCCGACGATTTCAGCTGGCCAACCACTAGTAGTGTAACAGCGTGCTGGATCTACAGCACAGACTTCTACTCATACTGCGGAATACTACTCCGTAATGCGGAGTAGCATATATGAACGAATACGAAGGCAGAGTCCTTATATTAGAAGTTGTCGACCTCCAAGATAGTTAATTCATGGCTTGGAGTTGCAAGCTGGATCGGCCTGGTACTGCACATTCCGTATACTAAACCTTCAATTCTATGGTACTCTTTGGCAATCTCGGGTTACCAAATGGTTGCCGTTCTTCAGCTACACCACACACGGAACGCAAGCGCCAGCCGCTAGGGAGTATGTACTTGGTGTTATGACGTTTCCCAGCTGCGACAGGCCTATCGTGTTGCCACCCACGCACGGCCAATATTGAGCGAGCTCTCCGCCAGATAGTTCAAGGCTGTGCGCTCTCGACGACCCTTTTACGGAGCCGAGACATGGTACCACAAGTAAGAGTCTCATTCACAACGTGCAACGGTTTATAAACAAGGCCGCCCGAGTGGTATTGCCGGTCTATAAGACGATTCCCAGTCCCGCCCGCCTATGTGAGACGAAACGGGCCTCGGCTCCTGC
Organism: Xeromyces bisporus; assembly: GCA_900006255.1. Classification (NCBI taxonomy): domain Eukaryota; kingdom Fungi; phylum Ascomycota; class Eurotiomycetes; order Eurotiales; family Aspergillaceae; genus Xeromyces; species Xeromyces bisporus. The sequence goes on from HG983348.1 coordinate 196,113, forward strand.
CTGGCTCGACCGAATCCAAAGACCGCTTCGCAGTTCGAGTAGCGGCTGCAGATAGCCGACATCCGCTCCGTCTGCGCTAAGACACATCACGTTTTCGATGGATACGGATGCAGACAGGCATCGAGACAGCCGACAAGGAGCACATTGCTCCCTGGGCAGTATCGGACTACGAACTAAACGGTGTACATGCCCCAACTGGGCCCTTACGAAGGGCAACGCAGGCGCCGAATTCTGTGTGCAACGCGACCAGTTCGAGCTCCTCGCCCAAGGACACGTGCCCCAAGGGCAGACGGCGGAAGTTTACGACGCAGAACTCTTAGGTGCCACGGTCCGGTATCGCCCAGGGGGAGGAATGAGCTTTCAAGTCAGCAGTGTCGACGTTTGTGCGCGACCGTATCCATCGAAAGTGTGATGCGTTTGGCACAGACGGAGCGGACGTCGGTTACCCGCAGCCGCTACTCGAGCTGCGAAGCAGTTTTGGATTCGGTCGAGCCATGCAGGAGTTAAGACCCATCCTGTGCCACGTAGGAGGGCAGGTGAGGCCCATGAGGGAGAAACTGGGTGCGGTCGTATATAATGGCAATTGGCAAAACCACTTGGACTCTTGGGCGACTTGGTTGTTTCGACCTGCCAGCTGTGATTTTGAGACAGGTTACTTACGCCAAGCAATTCCTGTAGCCGGCGCTGCGTCCCCGACTCGTCCCGTACCTGGACCCACAAACATTTGGGGAACAAGGCCCACCTTCCTATTCAGGCTAGTCCAATGTCATGAAATATCACGCCCTCAAAGAGAGAGATTGTGAGGGCTTTCGAGAGACCGAATGGCAAAACGGCGTTCTGAAAAATCGGTTACAGGTTGCCTTGACAGAGATGGCACGATAGTCGACGCAGACGCGAAGACCCGTGATTATCAGGACTGTTCGCAGATCCTGAATTAGAGTACCCTAGCACAGGATACGAGCCAAATGCTGGTTAAAAAGCGTGCTCTACAGCACCGAGGTGCTTTTTTCCAGGTTTGGAAAAGCAAAGCCAGGCCGCGGCGTGTAGTATCGACGTGCAGCAGCCAGTTCAGCATCTATCTCAACTCTCAACAAACCCACTGCTATGCTATTCTGAATCGGCATGCGCAGACGACCTTATAACAATCGACGTTCCACCTTAGCGGTTCTCTTTTTGTTGAATGATCTGCAGTCGCCTGAAAACCTAAGCGATAGTCCTTTGACTTCCAGTCCACCGATGATGCTGAATGTATCCCTCTTGTAAACGCTCCCCATGAAATTACTTGGCTCCGGCGCATGTTCTTTGTAAGATAGCGATTGTAACTGTTTTGCTCGCGGGTAAATAGTAGGTGCGCTGGAATAGAGGGTGCGTTCCCATCCAAATGAAGGCTCATTGGAACCGGGATTTGCCTATCGAGAAATTGCCGAGCTCAGGAGAATTTGGACCTTTTCCTAGTAGGCATAGCGATGGACTCGCAACAAGCAACTTAACATGTTTTGCAAAGTGTAGGCGTGCCGGACGAATTTTCCGTTTCAATATATCCCATTGTTATCCAAGGTTGTCGAAGAGAATGTAGTGGCCAAGAGGCCTAGCAGCTAGTGAACGTTAAACTGCAAAAAGACATCATTCTAAGAACCAGCATTTCTGTGTACCGTACCTAATCATAGTCGATGTCAGTGAAAAATACAAAGGTCAAATAGGTACGACATAAAACACCGTACAGCATTGGCAAGCATCGAACCCATACCTTGCTGGACTTTACCTCGCAGTGTTGTAGCTCCCTGTTCCTTAATCAGTATCTTCTTGCAAGTGTTGAAGCACTGCACCTCCAACTGTGCTATTGAGATAAATACTTGCTGAGTATTTAAAGTGTGGGATCAATATGGAGGGCCGGAGGCAACTCAGGCAACTTATTTCGACTGTTTGTTTCGTTTGTTCTGCGTCCTATCCACGTGACCACCTTTATCATATCGGAGCGCTAAAATTTATCGGAAGAGAAAAAGTTCGACGACGACAGATGAACTACCACGCCGGCACCAACAGCGACAATTGAATTGGATCGCACTTTTAAAAGATTCGGTTAACTATTGCGAAATGATCAAATAGCTGCCGATTCCAACAACCGTCAGCGAGAATACACTGCTGCCCTACATTTTGTCAACAAAGCTTCGATTCGCGACGGTTTTCTGCCCGTCAATTCACACAGGATAATGGATATCCACCGATGTCGCTTCGTGCCTTTCAATCCCCAAGCAATAAATGCGCTTGCATTCTCGCATCCTCCTCTCGCGGACCTAGCCGGACGAGGTGTCCCGACACTCCGACTTGCCGTTGGTCGCGCAAATGGTGACATTGAAATCTGGAATCCCATGCGTGGCGCGTGGTTCCAGGAGACGATTCTGCGCGGAGGGAAGGATCGAAGTGTCGAGGGGCTTGTATGGACTCTTGATCCCCCCGAAGAGGGACCAGATGGTAGAAAGCTACCCGGCCGATTACGTCTATTCAGTATCGGATATTCGACGACAGTGACGGAGTGGGATCTCGAACAGGGTCGTCCTCTGCGTCATTCGAGCGGGAACTACGGAGAGATCTGGTGCTTAGCTGCACAGCCGAGGTGGCAGGCGACACAACGAGGAAAGGATGGAAAATTGCTTCCTCCTGCGGAAGGCGAGTTTATCGGACAGCACCTGGCGGCTGGGTGTGCGGATGGATCGGTTGTGATTCTCTCTACGGCGGATGGGGACTTGCAGTTCTTGCGTTTGATGCGGCCGTCTACCAAAAGAGCCAGGGTGCTTACTGTTACTTTTCAGAATCGCCACACCGTTGTCGCTGGTTACGCGGATAGCTCGATTCGGGTTTTTGATATTCGGAGCGGACAGCTGCTAAGGACGATATCCCTCGGTAAAGGGCCTGCAGGAGGTCCCAAGGAAATTCTCGTGTGGTCTGTCAAGTGCTTGCCCGATGGCACAATTGTCTCCGGTGATTCTACTGGTGAGATTCGATTCTGGGATGCGAAGAACTATTCCCTCATCCAACGGGTGCAGGGCCACTTGGCAGATGTTCTCGACGTTGCGGTTAGTGCGTCTGGAGATACCGTCATCAGTGGCGGTGCGGATCAGAGAACGGTTGTCTACAGAAAGAAGCAGGGAGACAAGAACGATAAGCGAGCAAGGTGGGCTGAAGTCATGCATCGACGATATCACACCCATGATGTCAAGACGTTCAGCATTTACGAAACCAAGGAGATTAGCATTGTTGTATCAGGAGGTAAGCTTGCGATGTCAATCTCGTTCACATGAGGGGATGAGCAAAACCTAACCCTACTATTATTCAGGTCCTGATGCCACGCCCGTTGTCCTACCGCTACGTGAATTCGGAAGGGAACACCATCGCAAACTGTCGAGCTTGCCGCAAATACCGCAATTGTCTTCTTCGCCTTCTTCTCGGCTGGTTATGAGTTTCTGGGATAGAGAGATTAGCATCTGGCGTGTGTTCCGCGGTCCTACGTCGCCATATCAAACCCCCGATGGACAGAAACATCGACTCGTTGGGAAAGTCTTGGTTCAGGTAAGAGAAACCTCTCCAGAAGAGTGACAACGGGCTCTTTCTAATACGCTTTACCTCGCGAATAGGGCGAAGAGAATATAACATCGGCTATGCTTTCACCAGACGGGAAAATCTTGGCTGTTGCTACGATATCCAGTATCAAGGTCTTCTCTATAAGGCGACGGAAGGGTGATGAGCGAGGAGCTCTACGTGTACAGAAATTGGATGTTCCGTCCGGCCTTTCTGACGACGGTGCTCGGACCGTCACCGTTTCCCCAGACAGCAAGTGGCTTTGTGTTGTTCGTCCCAGCAGCGATATCTATCTAGCTAGGATTGAGCCCGCTTCCAACCCGCAAGAGAAGCCTCAAATTTTGCCTCAACTTACGAAGGTCAATAGGATCTCGCGGCACACTCGACACGAAAAGGCATCGCATGGAACATTGGGCAACTATGAGAGAACGATCCGATGTGTTGCGTTCTCTGCGAACAGCAAGATTTTGTCTTCAGGTGATCTATCTGGTTGTGTGGATACTTGGGTATTGGAGAAATCGGCAAGCAATTCGAATCCGCTCAATGGTGCTACTAAGCCGGACGACGATTCATCCGACGACGATGAGGGTGACGAACAGCCGGTGATCGATGGCGAGCGCTGGTGTCTCGCTGCTCCGGATTCTCCGATTCCCCGTCTAAAGTCGGGAGTGGTTCTGATGTCCTTCCGACCACAGTATAACCCCAACTCCAAGCTCCTTACAGACAATGCCGACAAGACCGCTAATGGCTCTCCGTCACAAGACGATCGGCTCATGGTGCTGACAAGTGAGCACCAGCTTGTCGAATTCAACTCGCTCGACGGAAAACTCTCAGATTGGTCAAGAAGAAACCCGAAGGCGTGCCTACCCGCAGAATTCCGAGGCGTTAAAGATCGAGCCATGGGCTGTATCTGGGACGTCTTCGGAGGCCGTGAGCGCCTTTGGCTTTACGGTAATTCGTGGATGTGGATGTTCGACTTGACTCAGGACTTCCCGTCGCCGCAGGAGATGGAAGAGTCCGGGAACAAACAAGAGTCTTCAGGAAAGGTTGCCAAGGAGTCGTCATCTTCGCTGCAGAAAAGAAAGCGCGATCCCTTAGAGGAGGATGGAGAACAAACAAGGAAGAAACAAAACAGCGGTGCCGGTGACCGGATTCCGCTTTCAGAGGCAGACATCTCCCTCGGGCCCAAGATTCGTAAATTCGTTGGTACCGACGAGTCTCAAGCTGAGTGGATTTCGTTGGACGAGAAGGAACAACGGAAAGGAAGCACAAATGGAGACGAGGAAGAATACGAGTACGATGAGACGTCAACGGAAAATAATGAGTTGGCGCTGGCGCAGTTAAGACGTGGTCGCGGTATCAATGGGGTCGAGGAGAATGGTAGTACGTCCAGGAAAGCTCTACCTGACGCAGAGCTTGCCAATGCCGACGCATCTTCGCAGCAGCAACAACAACAAAAGGAGTCTGCAGATGCTGAATCTTCTACTCCCCGGTCCGCTCGTCGATGGTGGCATACGTACAAATACCGTGACATTCTGGGAATTGTGCCTCTCAACTCTGTTTCGTCGGTGGAGAGCGACGATGAGGACAAGGGGATAGAAGGTGAAGAGAACGCCGCCAACGACAACGACAACGACAATTTGGAAGTTGCCGTCGTCGAGAGGCCGATGTGGGATGTTGAGCTGCCAGGCCGTTATGTTCGCGATTACGAATGAGTTGGAGGTCGGCCTACTCCTTATTTGGTTGTATAATATTCCCTTTCGTATATTCTCATTGATTAAAAGTTCATATTGTTGTGATTCTCTTTCAAGCTTTCTTGTAGACAATGATTGATCCTGTTCCTCGGGCTCTAACCCTGTCCCCCATCCCTGATGCCGAATGAAACGTTTATGCTTCGGACATGCTCAACTTACCCAATGATACAGAGACTTTCTCAGGTGCGTTGCAAAGCTACGTGTCTGGACGTATTGGTATGCTCTTTTCGCTCATCGCTTTTCCTGTGTTTAACCTACCAAACCCTCCCGGTCTTGGCTGCAACAATCTCCACGGCATATAAAAGCCCACAGGGCTACCCCGGATTTCGGTTCTCCAAAACAAACATACATACCAAAAGGGAACTGCTGTATTCCTCCTCATTTCCCCTCTCCTGATGCTTGACGGGATATTCAATTATGGAGTTCTCGCGTGTGTACTGTGTCATTTGCGGCACCAAAGTGCCCTATCTATACCGGGTGAATACATGGCAGAGATTTCAGTAACTATGATAGTAGACACGATATTCATGATCCTTTCAATGTTGTTTGACTTCGAGTTTAAGCACTTTTAACATTCTGGTTTGTACATGTAGATATCGATAATTCATTATGCGAGAGAGGAGTTGAAAAGAAAACCTGATGCTCTGACGAAACCAGCTCCGTAGGGCTTATTTTTAAAATCCGTCAAAAACGAAATAAAAACGGAAAAGAAAAAAAGAAAACGTAGAAAAGGTTAACCAATGTCGAATCAGAATCAAAACCTCATGAGACCCTCATTAAATCCGTCACGCGTCACGCCGTACTCCTGCAAGTGTAACATTATCGAAGTTCCCGCTGTCTCCCTTTTTATACTTTTATTTTTTTGGTCACCACCTCACCCTCCTTCTCCTGACGTGGAAAATCCCTCTTTCTGCTCGGTAACCTCGGTTAATACGGCTGCCCGAAGGTATTAATACACGCAGAAGAGCAACGAGCGAAACCTCCTCGGGCACGCTGCCAAATGCCCTTCCTTGGACCCGGGGTGGATGGCGGAATGCGGTCGTCGCGTAGATGAACTATATTGTCACGAAACGCATATTCAAACCTGGTCGCGTTGAGGATCAACAGGCTGGCCAGTCACAGCAACCCCATTCACCGGGGTTTCATAAAGCAGGACTGGCATCGGAGTCGAAAAACTGGGCGTCGTCTTCTGATGGACGTATGATGGATTGAAAGAGTGTGTTCATATCCAAACGACGCATGTGCCGATATGAAGCTCCTGCGCTGAACCCATATCGGCATTCATGTTGGTAGGCTCCTAATTTCATGAAGGAGAACAATTGTACAGCTGATTAAATGAAATGGAAAGTCGAGTTTCGATATCGACCGGCGATCCGGTTATCTTGACGGTAATACGAAAAAGCAAACGCTGACTCCTTGACGACGGAAGTAAATCGATATTGGGTTTAATAACTTTGTGCTGATACCGCAGCAGGCTGTTACATGTTAGCGCATAGTCTTCGTGAAAGTGGCTGCCAGCAGCACGGGATAGCCATGGTGCGAAAATGCAGGAAAACTTACAGGGCTACTGAGCATGCTGTTCCGCTTGTTACGACCCTTCTTGATGTGATTCTTCAAAGCAGCGGAATCCAAAGGTTTCAAGAGCTCGAAGCTACAGAGCAGCTCCCCTGAAACCGACATGATAGCACCCCAATTATCGAACTCCCCACAATACTAAATAGGAAACGTTAGTGGCCGAGGATAAGAAGTTGCCGGATAGTAGAAACTTACGTTAGGAGCAGAAAAGACAGTCACCAAAACACGATCCTGATAGAACTCGTAGCCATCTTCAACAACCATGTGAGCTCGACAGACCAAGTCGAAATCATGGCGTTGCAGGAAATCCATGATAACTTTCTTGCCAAAACAATAGCTCACACCGCGTTCGTTAGGTTCCCAATCTTCCTCCATATCGGCAGGATCACTCCAGAGCAAATCGTTAAGCAAACCATAGTCAGGCACGTCGGTTGGACGAGCAATTCCCCGAATGTCATCCATATGCGCCAGACTGGGTGAGAGACCGCCATGGACGCAAAAAATCTTGCCTGCAACGATAGAAGCAATTGGGAGAGTGTTGAAAGTGTCAATGAAAGTCTTCCAAACTTTGATGTTACAACGTCGCTTGCATTCATCGTAGAAGCCGTAGACGCGAGTTACGTTGGCACACTCATGATTGCCACGCAGAAGGAAGAAGTTCTCCGGGTATTTAAGTTTATAGCAGAGCAACAAGAGAATCGTTTCCAAGCTTTGCTTCCCACGATCGACGTAATCGCCAAGGAATAGATAATTCGACGCTGGCGGGAATCCGCACATCTCAAATAACCGGATTAGGTCCGTGTACTGACCGTGAACGTCCCCGACAATCTTTACTGGTGCAGATAACTCCAACAGTGCGGGCTGTTGAAGGAAAAGTTCTCGGGAAGCCGAACAAACGGCAGTTATCTCGGCATTTTTCAAGCACACGGTCTTTGTGATCTTGGTAGAATAAGCAGCGTCAAGCAAGCGCGATATCATATCGTCCAAATCGATAGACTTGAGAGCACCCATTCCCATACCAGGGGACCCAGACGTCTCCATCGGGGTGTTTAAGATGAAGTCCAGAATAGGATTCAGCTCATTTTCCCGCTTAACAAGGATAGACTCGCCGGGCTTTTGAGGTGCCCTGGAGGGCAAAGCGCCGACAGGGGGTGCATCAGAGACATTGTCAACCTCGCCGCTCTGCTGCTTGGCGTCAACATCCTGATGCCCCCTCTTCAGACTGCTTGAGAGAGAAGGCGACGGCGGCGGGTCAGGGACTTCAGCAGGGGGCTCCTCCTGCTTGGGGGACTGCGTGGGAGACATCTGAGCACCGTGGGAAGAGCTGGGTCGGCTCGTGCTCGACTTGACCGACCCCGCATCGGACTTGTCTTGGCTATCCACCTGACTGAGGCCTGCATTAGATGACCTTGGGCTGTCGGTACTGTTCCTTCTCTTCCGAATAGAACCGGAGCGAATAGAGCCTCGAAAAGACCGAATAGAATCCTTCGTGTCTGAGCGGGAGAATGACGGATACGACTGCAGAGAGTCGTTCGTGCCACCCTTGGAGTGCGACAGACCCATCGCTACACAGTGCGAAAGTATGCAGCCAAGTACGGATCCAGAAAAGAAAAACGGAAACGACAGGAGCCCACTGTAACAAGTGAGATGATTTTATGCTTAAGCCAAAGAGACCGTCCTAATGGCAACCACACTGAAGCTCCTTTGTAGGGGAAAAAGGAACAGCCGACAAGACAGGCTTCGAGATAACGTGACAATCTAAGAGAAGGGTAATAACAGAAGGAAGGTCTCGAAGGGTTAGAGATCCGAAGATTGACAAGAGATTAGGGCGAGCAATGAAGGACTCGACCGCAAGCACACTAGATGAGAATGAAGCAGAAGTCAGAGTAGTGCTAGCTTTATACAGAGGAAGAAGATACACAACAGAGCGAAGCAGGTAGGGTAAGAAGGCTACGTCGAGAGCAAAGAATGTAGAGTACAACAGTGAATGGGATCAGAACCTGTATACGAACCTCGAGAGACGACCCAGAGGAGGATGAGCAGTGCACTACAGGAAGTGATGTTGGAGGAGGAGGAGTTAGTAGAGGTGGTAGTGGTGGTGGTGGTATGATAATGCGTAGAGGACAAGACAAGGACAAGCGGTCGATAAAAAGAAGACGCGTAATCCAGTAGTAAGCAAAAGGAGAAGAGTAAGAGTAAAAGTGAAAGTGTTGTTGAAGATGAAGCCGAAGAGATGGACGAGTTTTGGTGACTCCAGACGGTCTCGAACGATTGGACTTTCTTCTCGCCCAATCCGGAAACTCATCGGGCCTTCTGTTATCCCGGGATCATGTGATAGTCACTGACATCTAACGGACATCCTCAACGGTTTCTTTTTCTGTCTTTTTATCCTTCACGACTCGTCCATTATTCCACGGGATTTAGCTCTAAAGGCCCCTACTTGTCTGAGCTGTGTACTATGAAAGGTCATATAAATTCCATATATAAAAACTGCCATCAATCAATAATGTTGTCATTGCAATCCATCTCCGAAAAAAAGCGAAATTCATACATACGTAATCAAATAGCCACCGTTACTTATCATATCCTCCAAAAGTGCATATGTACATATGAACCCTGGGTTTAGAGACCCCGTGTCTTAGTTTTCATGTGTCGATTTAGATGTGTATAACTATACACACTGACAGTTGACGTGGATACCGTTCGTCATCCCGTCGTTAAGGCAAAATGGACCCTGTTTCCAAGAATTCGTCGGTTCTCCCGGCACCGTTCGAAAGCGGCTTTGCTGGACCTTGGACATTATTGGCGACTTGAGCATGTCCATTAACGGAAGGACCCGTCGGGGAGGAATCTTATTATTATCATACTCCCCTTTTGAGTTGAGTGATTCCCGTGCCGATGGATAATCTGTCAAACGTCCGATATCTGTTGACTTATCCAACACACAAAAAGCGTAATATTCCGTCCGGATCGAATCCCTGCCCCTCGTTACTTCCCAAGAGCTTCCCGCTCGCGAGATTGTCCGGGCGTCTCTTCCAATTCAATTCGTGTAATGTACTGTCCCGGAACGACAACAAGACCGATAAGCCGGCTAATCATGTTCATTTTCACGGTCCCCGGTTTCGCCGCGGACGTAGCCTGGTCGGTGTCTTTGCCGTTTCTGGTAGAATTCACGGCTTCGATCGTCGGCGGGGGTGGTAGTCGATACTCGTATGTGTTGGAGAGAATGATGTTTCGATCCTGGTTATAGTAAAGGGATTTATTCAATTAGTACGTTGAGCGTTTTCGTGATTGAGTACGATAACGAGGTAAATCGCTGTTCGGCGGGGGAGGAGTTGTATCTATATATACCTACCGTGTCTGTGCATTTGAAGGTACCGACGAACATGCGTGCATCCGTGGCGTGAATCCGCAAGGTCTTCCCTAGCAAAGAATCCAAGTATTGGACAGCCTGGTTGTTATTCATTTTGGATTGGTGTCGAGGTTATGGCGTTTCGGGTCTCGATAGTGGCTGTTGCGCGGTTGGGATGTCGAAAGCGATGATATCGAAAGTGATTAGTGAAGTATTAGTTGCCTTTTTATTTCGAACTTTTCAGTTGAAAGGAATATTTTGCTGCGATATCACGGTGTGGTGAGTTGAAAGAACTTGACATCTCCGAAGACCTGGCATGCGAAACGAAGTGCGGGCATTGACACCTCAGGCTGCTAATCGGACGTCAAATTTGGGCCGTAACTGAGTTTCACCACGCTGTACTTGCTTATTTCCCGAGCCACATTCTAGAATAGTGCCAACCACAGTAAGTGTGAATTTCTATGCATTGAGCAGCTAATAAACGATTAAATGACAACCCGGGATATCATGCATCAACGCCGTTTCCAAGGGTAAAGCAGGCCGATATACCATGTGCCGCATCCCTCGCGAGCATCCAACTTATATAATTCAAATGCAAAAGATATCGACCGTAGCAGGAAGAGCTCTTGTGCAACCTCCAACCACGGGGAAAGACGAGAAAATCGTAAGTCATGCTATTGAGCATCTCGCGCAATTAGAGCCCAGTTTACCTAGGCTCTACTAGACTAATCTCCAATGTCCATTCCCGAATTCATACCACTGTCCATCGCTTGGTTATTCGAACTATTCGTATCGCTTGCAATTGAGCCAACTGCCGAATTCACATACGGAGCATGGCCTGGCGTCACGGACTCTCTAACGACAAATTCGCTTGTTTCTTTGGGTGACTGATTCGAGGCCTTATACCGGAAGGAAGACGGCTGGGCTGGTTGGAAGAATTTATATAGCGTTTGTTGACGCGGATCAAGGGTTTCGGGAGACGGAAGACATTCAGCGTCCGTATCTTGGTTCGTATCTTCGTCTACAGGAGGGGGATTGGATTGCTGTGGTCGTTGTTGTGCGGAGAAAAGCCAGCGCAGTGTATTATCTGGTATCTTCGGTCAATTCCCTGTCGATACAGCAATAAGGTATGGCATTGGGGCTGCTATACTTACCATATACTACCTCATCACTTGGACGGTTGTCTCTGAAGCGTTTTCGAGTGCGACTGTTTAGGTGTTTTGGCGTTTCATCGATTGTTGGAGAGTCACCGGGGACCGTCCCGGGGGTAATTGGAGACACAATGGCCGAAAAGGAAGCCTTGCGCTTGAATGCCATTATAGTGAGTACAGAGTAGTGTTAATGTCAACCGACACGAACCGACACGAACAGATGAAAACAGCGTCATGATCGCGTCGCGTCACGCGCTAGTCCCGATTGGGAATGATTGATCAAATCACGTGAAGTGGACAGTGATCTTATCTTATCGATCGGCATCCCGAGGATGACAACATAATCGGCATGCCGAAACAATCAGCGCGGGGTTGGTTTCTCCACTATGACGACCGACTTCCCCATCGACTCTTCGACTTCCTCTCTCGATGCTCGACGGTGTTTCTCTTCCTACTTCAAACGTCGCTTCGCCAAGTCTCCGGAATTACCCATCAATATGCCTTCTAGAGAAGCTTCTCATGCTGGATCGTGGTACGCTGATGATCGACAGTACTTGACTCGTCAGCTAGACCATTGGCTTGCTCAGGTCCCCAATGAGATCGAGGGTATAGGCTCTCTGCCAGTTCCTGGGGCGCGATTTGTCATTGCACCGTACGTATGAAGCATGGAGCGTTTAACAGTGTTTGTGACTCCCGTGCTGACTTCCGTAGGCACGCCGGTTATGCGTTCTCGGGTCCATGTGCTGCTTATGCCTACAAGGCCTTGGATTTGTCGAAGGCGTAAGTGATGATGTCTCGCTCCAATGCTATCTTCTTATGCTCATTGCCGTGCTGCAATTGCTTAGGAAACGCATCTTCATCCTCGGACCGTCCCATCATCATCCCCTCTCGACCCTGGCTCTCCCTTTGCTCACTTCCTATTCGACCCCGCTATCTGATGAACCTCTGCCACTGGACCAAGAACTCATAACCAAGCTGCTCTCTTCCAAGGCAGTCAGGCCTAATGGAACTACTATCGGCTTCTCAACGATGACTCGCGCCATCGACGAAGATGAGCATAGCCTTGAGATGCACCTCCCGTACATTCACCGTCTCCTGCAGCTTCAGCATCCAAACACGCCTACGTCCAAGTACCCTCCCTTGGTGCCTATAATGGTGGGCAGCACATCTGCAACCACAGAGTATGCATTTGGAGGTCTCCTGGCGCCTTATCTTGCGGACCCAGAGAATGCATTTGTCATCAGCTCGGACTTCTGTCACTGGGGATTACGCTTCCACTACACCTACTACGTTCCGCAGGCTCCTAAACCGGGACCGAAGCTACCACTTTCCAGTGACTCTCTACCGCAACCAGGGAATGTGGAGGAAGCTGAGCAGCAGGTCGATGCTGTCTCTGCTGGCCAGTCCTTGCAGCGACGGGACCGCATTGGTCGAAACGAACCGGCGATTCACGAGAGCATCTCGTCGTTCGATATGGCAACCATGGCGGCTGTCACTACTGGGAGCGCGCAGATATTCCTTGACGCCATTCACAATACGGGAAATACCGTCTGTGGTCGGCATCCCATTGGGGTGGTGATGTCGGCGCTGGAACACATTGGAGATAAGGAAGGAAACAAGGGCAGGTTCCATTTTGTCCGATATGAGCGCAGCTCGGATGCGGTGGATGTGACGGATAGCTCAGTGAGTTATGTGTCTGCGTTTGCGGTGTTGTAGGTATCATTAGGAGCGGTGGTTTGAGCCTTCAGTCATCGATATGGATAGCATCACGCCGTAGATACGTTAGTATCGAGTTAATGGCATTATTATCGAGCTATGTACGGATTTCTTTCTTCAGTATAGCCGTTGCTTTCCGTCTTTTTCCTTAGTTAACCGACATTCCAGCCATTCCATATGTTGACTTGAATCCCACCGCAACATGCATGCCTCTTTCGTTTGACCAACCTCATACGATGATATCCAATTGTTGATCAAAAGCTGAAGTTGCGGAATATCATGCATCTTGCTAGTATGATACATATCCTCCGAAACCGGTGCGCAACGCGACCATTGCGGCATTTTCTTATCGCCATTTCAGGAACCATACAGATCTAAGGGCCATACATCCGCTTCCTTCCTACCATCGGACCCAGCAATCAACAACTTAAAAGGTGCATCGCGCATCTTATTATTCTTACCTACTGATAAACCCAGTCCAACTCGGAATATATTCCAATATATATGCTTCAATCATTTATTGTCGTGGTCCATCGGCTTCTGGGAATCACGCCAACACAAAGAAAGCAATTATGGACGACTTGGGGTTTATATGGATTGATTGATTGATTGATTGATTGATTGATTGATTGATTGAATTGTTTTTCTTTTGTCTGTTTATTGGTTCATTTATATCTATCTGCTTTATCAATTCTTTTCTTTAAAATCCTTGGATTACGAGTCTATCATGGCCAGGATTATACAGGGCGTGTTCTCTTGGGAGGATGTGCTCGCCCAGCGGTACCTGAGTGAGTTCTATCTTCTTCAATACGGTATAAAAGGAGACATTAACATTTCGCATATCAAGGCAACAAACCAACCCCCTTGACCAAACACCGTCATAGAACTAGCCCGGATCCCAAAGATGCAGATGCAGATGCAGATGCAGCAGCAGCAGCAGCAGCAGTTGCAGACGAAGACGCAGACGCAGACGCAAACGCAGAAACAGAAACCGATGACCTAGACGCACCCCAAGAAGCGGAATCCTCCTCATCATCACTACACCACTACCACCCCCAACCCACCTCCTCCCTCCTCACCAAACTCTCCCCCGAACTCCGGCTGATGATCTGGGAACGAGCCCTGGGCGGGCGCAGACTGCATGTGATCCAGCGGTGTGGTCGACGACTGGGACATGTGGTTTGTTCCGGGTTGGCTTCGTGTGAGGTGTGTCGGGGGGGTTTGGCGCAGCCGGTGAGGGATGGGCGGTGTCGGTGTGTTTGGACTGGTGGTGGTGGTAACGGCAGCAACGGTGAGAATGGGGCCGGGGGTGGATGTGGATGTGATTATCTGTTGGCTCTTATGTTGACGTGCAAGCAGGTGTAAGTATACATTTTACTTGATATACGAACAACAACACCTATTATATCCATTTTGAGAACTTCCCATCCACAATGGAAAAAGACTATCTAACCAATAACCCAACAAACCCCACTCTCTCAATCCCATTCCCATTCGAATTGAACCAAATACAGCTACACAGAATCCCACAAAACCCTCTACACCCAAAACACCCTCGAATTCAGCAACCCCTGGACCCTCCCCTACCTCCTCCCAACCCTCCGCGCCAGCACACAGCACCAGATCCGCTCCGTCGAACTCCGCTACGCCTTCCCGGGCCACTGGCTGCCCACCAAGGACCCCGTCAAGCACGTCTACGTCGCCGCCGGCCGGAAGCAGTGGATCGAGACTTGCGCTGCGGTTAGGCGGTTGCCTGCGTTGCAGTCGTTTCGGCTGGCGCTTGCGGGGAATTGGTTCTGTGAGGGTGTTGAGAAGATTCCGGTTTTTTTGGAGCCGTTGAGGGGGTTAAGGTTGCGGTTGCCGTTGGGTGGGGGTGGGGGTGGTAGTGGTGGTGATGGTGGTGGTGGTTGCTACGATAGGAACAACGTCGCCGGGAAATGGGTGCTCGTGCTCCCCGGTCAGCCGTTTTATGTTGATGAAGTCGATGGCATTCGGGACATGTTGAACTCAAGGGGGATTGAGTGTGTCGTTTTGGTTGATTGAGTCGTTTTCTTCTATGATATGATGATATCCTTTTAGGGCAAATGTGAACGTATCCAGACTAGCTGAATGTGGTAAAGCGCGAAACTTTAAATCAGTGACTCATCTAAAAATATCCAAACCTTCGGTCAAAGTACGCCAAGCCGTTTGACGCGCATGCTTACATGGTACAGGCTGCAGCCATTCTCGGCACTATCATTCCTACCAGGTAGGTGGACACGAGTGGGTGGATACCAGAGAAGCACAACTCAATCTGGACTCTGGACTCTGCAGTTTGCACCATGAAGAAGTCGATTCGATCGATGCCTTCTCATTATTGTCACCCGTTACAATTGTAAAGGGACCAATTACACAATAGTTATCAAAAAGATAGAACGTAAACTGATGACCCGATCGACAGACAGAGAAAAGAGAAGAAAAGACAATATGCCGCTTCGCCTAATTGAAAATGCAAAAGTAGAAAGGAAAAAAAAAAAAAGCAAAAGATAGCAGCACACTGTTGAGAATGAATACAGCGGAAAAAAGAACAGACACAAAACTTAGCATCGGTATCTCAAACCAAATCAAATCAACCAACAAAACGGTTAAGCCCCCTGACACCACGGCTGCTCAAAAGGAAAGAGAAGAAACCACCAAAGGAAAAGGAGAATGACGAAAAGAAGGAGCTGCAGATTGTACACCATGTCCACTTGTTGAAAAACAATAAAGTAGAAAATCATCTTCGCGGATATGTCGCATAATAAATAACCCATTATAGATTCTCCCACCTTGAAAACGTGTGATCGTGGTAACATAGGAAATTGGATAACGATTCGACTCGACGGAAACATTCCGAGTAGGACTAGATGAAACGATGGAATTGATGGAGAGAAACTGCAAAGGAAATCGCAGCGTAATGCTGCTGTTGAACCGATTATACGGAAGGTAGTTGGTATATAGGCGCTTGACAAAGCTGCCAGGTAGCCCCAGCTTTGGAACTCCGGCACGGGTACTGGCAGGTGTCACCACGGCTATCTTGGGTTCCATTCCAGGACTTCCAGAGCGTGATTCCTCGAGGCGTCATATAGGACTGTATGGACGCTGCCTCAGACCCCTGTGACCAAGGAGAGAGAGATGCCTGCGATTGGACTTCCCCTCCCGTAACCCAGCTGACGAGATCCGATCTCCCTGTCCTCGTGTCGTATAAACTTGTAGCATGAGGCGGCACATGATGATTGCATGAAACCCATGAATTTATGGCTCCTCGTATGCCGTGCGACGATGCGAATGAGCGTCGAGTATAGGTGCTCCAGCCAATTCTGTCGCCATTCCAAATCACGGTAGGATACGGGCGGACACTACGTGAAAGAGGGACAGAGAAGGTTGATCTATCAGTGGGCGTCAAGACGAGGCGACCGGACACGCGATAGGAGACGGAACCGCAAGATAGTAACTCAAATGGTAAAGAGGATTTCTGAAAAGAAAAGAAAAAGGAAAAATGGTAAGAAAAAAGAAAGGAGGTTTGCTCGGCATCGAGATATTACGATCCGTCTCGTGACGAATCCGGATCTGAATGGCCAGCTTCCCGTTGCTGCCTTGCCCTAAGCCGATTGACGGCAGCATCTGCGCGAGAAACGGGGGTCTTTTGCTCGTCCGATCTGCCGACTGTCTGTCTGGTGGGGAGAAGGTTGTTCATTTCTGCGACGAGAGCCGAAACCGTGTAGCTGCGAAGTTCCCGTTCTTCTCGCTCATCTTCTTTCTTGAGTCGCTTCTGATCTGTTCTGGACAACTTTTCCCGGCGCATTCTTCGAATCTCGTCGATTACCCACAGGAGGACCTCTTCTGGAACGCGCGACCGTGCATTTCCGTGTCTTGCTGGATTCCGCACATATCGCCGACTGACATCGGTCGCACCGTCAATTGAGAAGGCAATACAGTATGAGAGTTTTCGACCCCATCCTGAGCAAGTCAGCATCAAGCTTACTGGCATGGGAAAAAAAAAAAAAAGAAGTTACTAACCTTCGGTATAGAGACGTGGTTGATCCCAGGCACCCTCGCATGCATCGACGTGTATCCATCGTCTCTGATGTTCGGAAAATACCTCAGTCCAAACATAGTCTTCCGAATTCCATACCCATCGGACGCGGGCGCCGACGGCCCTGCACAGCATGCTGAAACAGTTTGCCCATTCACCTACACGACCTCGTCTGGTCTGCAGCAGTTGCCAGACGTCAGAATAGCGAGGGAATCTTTCATAGGCACCGCAAGACATTTCGGAACATCGGTAGAGTTCAACCCTAGCCGCACCACGAGCAGTCTCATCGGGAGTAGGCGGTGTCATTGCCTGGGCAATCGTCGGCATGAAACACCGGGAGCAAGGAGGGTTGTTGACGAACTGAAAGAAAGAATTTTTAAACCACCTGTAGAAGGAAAAATCACCAGATTAGAATCTTTGCGACCGAAAGAAATGAAGTCAATACGCTTTCTTTAGGCAATACGAACCTTAGTAACGACATTAAGACATAATCCTGGTAACCCCATTCCGGCTTCCTCCCGATACTGGCCGCTTGGGCCTGAGAAATTTGGCTTTCCTCCTCGGCTTCAGAATATAGCCTGTCCAGCGGGATGAGGGCTAGCGCTTCATCGAGAAGACCGGGATTTTCGTATTTAGTAGGAGTAACGGACAAAACATGGAGGAGATTACGGAATTTTAATGACGAAGAGTCTTTCGGCGGAGAAGGGAAGAGCGGCAGATCGCGCAAAGACGAAGAATGTGACGACAAGGACGTAGAATATGAAGGCAGACTGGGTTGCGGAGGACACGGAGGCTGTTTACGGTCGGTAGCGGCAGCAATCGGAGGCGGCGGTGGTGGCGCTCTGGAAGGATGAGGAGGATAATAAGGAGCAGGCGACCGAAGAGATGAAGAAGATGAAGGAGGAGAAATAGGGGATTGTGAGCGCGAACGAGGGTTGGAGCGATCCTGAAGACGGTTGAAACGCTTGGTGCGCATCAACTGCTCGAATTGCCTGGTGAGGTCGGAAGTATCATAGGAGCCGGCAGGGGCAGGTTGAGGAACCCGCCGGGCGCGGTGATGATGATGATGATGGTGATGGTGGTGTGAATGATGCCTGCCGTCCGCCATGGCTACTACAAGGTCGTCACCGACAGCAGGGGAAGAAACACGCGAGACTCCAGGATGATGAAGGAAGGATAAAGAAAGCGAGAAAATAGTAGTAATAAAATACGACGACGAGAGAAAAAGGGAAGAGGGAGTGAGAGTGTGTGTGTGAGGAGAATTCGGGAGAAACAGGGGACCTTTGCGCGAGAGATTAGGGAAGACCTAGCCAGAGAGGACTAACTAATAGCACTGGCTGACAAGTGATGATGCTGCTGGTTCGGTGGTGCCGGGGGTTCTGTTTAATTATTCTTTTTTAAGAAGAAAAGAAAGAAAAAGCACAGCCCAGTTCTTCTCGTCGTATCTTTTAAGGGCCCTTTTTCTTTTGGCGGCGGCGGCGGTTTAAGAGGCACTGCTCTAAGAAGAGCCAAACCACAACGACGACAGCAACGAGGTTCCTTATTATTTTTTAGAGACGAAAAAGACGATGAAGAGGAAGAAGAGAAGAAAAGAAATAATAATAGAGAAAGAACAGAAGCAAAATACATAGAAGTGCAAGGCGTCGTCAGCCTGAGACGGATCTGCCCAATAAGCCCAAATCACGGGTTCCGCGCCAACTTCCAAGCCGCGTGTACAGAGAAGTTTCGGCCGTACTGACCTTCGGCTTGGCGTCTCTTAATATTCCGTCCATATAAAAAGCCCCAGTTCTCCTCCAGAGTATCTATCCTCCCTCCCTCTTTTCCAACCCTACTGCACTCGGGATCTGTCTTTTGCCGCGTCATTGACGGGATAAACATATATAAACTTAGACCCTTTTTCTTTCCTACTACGGAGTATGTGCACTACATACATACGGAGTACACTGCGGAGTATATTCCACCCAGACTGCACACATAACACCCATTCGCAAGCTGCAACTTGCGCGTCATGCTGCTAATGTAGCTCATTTATTCATTAGGCCAGGGCCAGGCAGACAGGACACATAAACGAAAGGCAGAAGACATTTACTCTGTATGTACAAATTCAATACCGCAAAGTGATCAATGACGAATCTGATACCTTTATTTAATATATCCGGCCTTTGAATCGTCGATTCTTCAAATCTCGGGCTTGGAGATCGACAATTATTATTAGACGCTGTATTGTTACAGAGTAAAATGTATCGTATTCGCTTCGTAGCCCCATCCTGAGAGAGGGACTGCCAGTGCCGAATCCAGAAAAAGATACAGCACCATTGTCAAAAGATCCGCGTTCCCACCGTCTTTGACCTGGGGAGAGAACCGTTTCATACTCAACGCGCTTTCTGGAGAGCCCTTCTGGCAGAGTACTGTAAATTAACAGTTTCCCAGCGTTCTCATCTGTCCTGCCCACGTTGTTACATCCCTTTGTTCCGTACCTGCATATCCTAAATCCTTCCTGCCATCATCTGCCCAGAAACTTATACATATTCATATCGTAGTCCGCGCATACTTTGCACACGGAAACACCAGTGTCCGATATAAAACTCGAAATCTGTCAGCAAAAAGCGGTACGGAACCATCTGACACGCAAGCACCCGCCTTGGCACATTATTATTCGGACATAGCTCCAATAACCGCTGAGTTACCTATTCGGGTAACGGTTCGTCGTCATTCTGACTCATCTGTTCGGTCTCTGTCGGAGTTGATCGCTAATAAAATCTCCTATCAATCGATACAGATTACAGAGAGGTGTTCGGCATAAATCACTTGTGTGGTTGTGCTCCGTTTCCTTCATAACTGTGCTGTAGCCTGTGTGCATTAGTGTGCACGGAGACATACTTTATCCATGTCCATAGTAGTATCATCCTCCGTGGCCCGTATCATAGTTATCTGATGAGTCTAGACGGAGTTGACGAGTCATGCTCTATGATGGAGTGAAAGATTATCTGAACTCCTGGTGTCGTTCTCATTTCTAAGGTTAGTTCAGGAATCAGGAGAAATCCGAGGGTCGAGACCTTGGAAGTTCGGGTGCTGATCTGCATGGGGTTTTGTCGCTTTTGACCGCCTTCGCGGAGAGCTTGACGACTCACGAGTCACATAAATGTCTAGTTACGCTGCTAACTTGTGTCTCATCATGATGAACTTGGACTAACATGATCGCTGTCGTGTCAGCCTTACAGTGTTACCACCGAGCTCGCTAACGAGAATGACCTACAGAAGACGCTGAATCTGATGTCAGGGAATATTGCTATGATACATACGTACACCACTTCCAACATAGCCGACTTGACACATCAGATATCCATCTTCGTCGGCCACTTCTAACGTCTACCGTACGGAGTATGATATGCAGAGAAGCATTAACATTTCGAAAACCGAAAGAAAACTCCAAGATTGAATCTAACGGTCAACTGAATTTGATGATGATTGATCATCCATTTCAATTCCACCCAGCTATTGTACATACAGTACAGACAGTACTTACGTACGGACTTGCAACTTCGCAAGCATACATACCTACCGAACATACGCGCAATCTCGATGCACCAACCATGCACCAACTGCCGGATTGGTGTTACGCATAATTGGTTGACTTTCTCCTTGTGGCGTTGGGGAGGATTGGTGACATCAGGTTTGGATGTGATAGGTAGGGTGTATGTACACCTGAGTGCATATGTACGACGTGTTCAACGGCTTGCTTGCCTGTCTGGAGGCAAATTAGGCTGGGTGGGTTCCTCCTTCGGTCGGTCAGGGCAGGTCCCGTTGTCGATATTGGTTTGGACGTACGCTGGGGGAGTTCTTGTAATATTCGGTCTATATGTGTGAACAGTGGTTCGGTCAAGGTTGCTTGCATAATTGCAATATTAGCCAGGCTTTATTCAGTGGTATGATATCTATCTATAGTCTACTTTCCATTATTGCTGTCTTTGAATGACTATACAGTACTAGGTAGGTCTAATTTGCCTTGTATTATAGGCAGCACGTAAATCGCTCATTGTGCAAATCAAATAAGCAAGAAATCCACCCTCAAAAAGTAGCTTCTATGATATAAATCCCCCAGGTTTTTCTCCGCAATTATATCATAACACTCATGGCATCATAGCACGCATCGAGATAGTTCCGTCACAAACGACTTGCCCCAAAAAGCACTACCCAACAGTTAGCAAAAGCATCTCCCAATATGGCAAGCTGGCAAGGGCAAGGGCAAGGGTCCAACAAACCTGGTGTACTTGGAAATGTACTTATAAAGCTTCTCGAACCTAGCCGCCCTCTGCGACTCACTCAGAGAGACTGCCCTATTGTACGCCCCGGACAGCTCTTCTGTGTTCCATGGGTTAACGAGAATGCTGCCGTTAAGGCTCTGAGCTGCACCGGCAAATTCTGACAAAATGAGAACACCCTTGCGGTTTTGTTGGGTTGCGATGTATTCGAAGGAAACTAGGTTCATGCCATCTCGGGTGGAGGAAACGACGCAGGCATCCGAGATGGCGTACAGGCTAATCAGCTCGTCGAAGCTGACTGATTTGTGCATGAAATGGATGGGCATGTAGTCAACGGTACCTGCAAGTTGAGGGTGTGTGTTAGAATTGAATATGAGAGCGAAGTCTGGATGATTGTATGTTCATGCTCGTCGTGTCTTACCGAATTTTCCATTTATCCTCCCCACTAGTTCATTCACCATTGCCCGTAGGTTCTGGTACTCCTCGACGTCTTGTCTACTGGGCACAGCGACTTGGACGAGGACTACCCTCCCGACCCATTCAGGATGATTGGAGAGGAAGACCTCTAGGGCGTGTAACTTCTGGGGAATGCCTTTGATATAATCTAGACGGTCGACGCTGACCATCAATTTCATTCCCCGGAACTTGTTTTCGAGGCTCGTGATGCGATTCTGAACCTTGGGGTTTTTGAGGCCTTCGGTGAACTTGTCCGGGTCGATTCCAATCGGGAATGCTCCAATAATGACATTTCTCCCTTCGTATTTGACACTGCTTGGCGTCGTTACGAGTCCGCTGAAGATGTCGTCAGCCATAGCCGTCAACACAACTTGATAGAAAGCCACGCTTGAAAGAAACACTTACAGGAGAGACGCGCAGCCGCTCAGGAAGTGACGTGCATAATCATAAGTGTGGAATCCGATTAAATCACAGTTCAGAACACCCCGTAGCAGTTGAGCTCTCACGGGCAGGATTCTGTAAATCTCACTGCTGGGAAAAGGCGTGTGCAGGAAGAAGCCAATGCGGATATTCTTCTTGCCTTGAGCACGAAACTCTTCTCGAAGCAGTTGGGGGAGAAGCATGAGGTGATAATCGTGCACCCAGATTAAGTCCCCATCTCTGGCTTCGCTGGCGATGGTTCGCGCGAAGAGAAGATTAGCCTCTTGATAGGCATCCCAAGCAGCCTCGTCAAAGACAATTTCGCCGGGATGGTAGTGTAACAATGGCCACAAGATAGAGTCTGGGAAGCAAGCATTAGCCCTGGTATTCTTCTGCCAATGAAAGAACGAAAGTGCATGTTGTGTAACATACTTGAGAAACCATTGTAATGGCGATCCGCCAACTCGTCGTCAATGAACACCGGCGTCGCATTAAATTCATCCTTTAACCTCTGCTTGACGGATCCTATTTCGTCTTCGGGAACTTCCAGACCAGGCCAGCCGTACCACTGGAATGTTCTTGTTTTGGCGAGGCCGCTGAGACCCGTCACTAAGCCACCTGAGGACATGGAGAATTGATATCTGCCATCTTCAGATCGTCGAATAGTGATGGGAAGTCGGTTGGAAACAAGCAGCAATCGGGATTCCCCCGAGGATGCTTCGGGATTGGATTCGGGAGGTAACATAGTGGGTGTTTTTGAATTCTTTTGAATTGTTCTTAAGTCTCAGTCTCTTCTTAAAGTCGGCAACGATGCTGGTCAATGATAGTAGTACTA
>HG983348.1:219792-302797 GCA_900006255.1 Xeromyces bisporus
TAGACGAGATGATGATGTTGCGGTGATGGACAAGTATTTGGAGAGTCCAGATTACTGTTGCCATTGAAATCATCTCCCACTGAACCTTCCAGCTGCTTCTCCAACCCTTGTCGGCGCCCCGAGTCATGCCGATAACTGTACCGGTAGCCTCAATTACTCTAACGGGATCTTCCCAGAATCTTCCGTTTCGCAGTGTCAATCGGCCGATGCTTCTAGAGCTTACTCTTCTTCTCTCTGCACCCTTTTTTCCTCTCCCTCTTCCCCCAGCCGCTTCTCCCCCAGTAGTATGATGCCAACTCACTTCCGTACTAATCCTATCGACCATTACCTGTTCTCTTCAAGATCCTGCGTCTATCTATTATTCTAGTTGTCGGGTTTTTGCTCTTCAGGGCCATATTACATATTACCTAGTGTCCTGGTGTAGGCCACTCTGTTGTCTTCTGTGTAACTCCAATATATAGCCGGAGAACAGCTGTTCAAGAAATACCGATCCTATGACGGTTCTAATTGCCTCGCTGTATGTTGCAGCTTGCTCTACCCTTTATGTCCAGATTTGAAGCAGTCAACTGACATGTAATGGCAGTTTCCTTCCCTATACCATCGACTTCAAGCCCCCTGAACCCAGACATGGGCAGCAGTCGTCTGACGGCGGTCATTCGCTCGACGGCACTCCAGGGGCACGCCATCGGCAAAAACAATCCCTGAGTCTTGGTCTAACACCTGGAGCAACCACCGAACATGAGAAAATCTTCAGACCTTACGCTTCTCATTCTGCTCGGGAAATCCCTTCCGTGGATGATCCAAACAGCCTAGTACCAAGTGAGCCTCGTCTCGTATCCTGGGGCCAGAGCCGTAAATTTAACCAGCCGCCGTCCAAGGCTGATCTTCGACTTCAGAGCTCGATTCTTGACCGGCCCGAACCTGCTTATGCTTCTGACGCCCAAGCCCGTGTTACTGGACCTGTCGGCACACCGTACTTGGATGAAGGTTACAGAACCCCGCGTTCCTCGCTTTCCGGCGACTGGACCGTTAAGGCTGCTGAGCAAGGAAATGGTGCGCTGCGAAACGCTGTTAATGCAGCCGGGGATGCTGGTGTTCTGACGGACAAGATGTGGGTTGGTACGCTTGGCATGCCAACCGACTTGCTTGACGACGAGACGCGTGCCGGAATTGCAGAGACCCTTGCGGACAAGTATGAATCGCTCACGGTCTTCATCAACGACCATGAGTTTGAGGGCCATTATACTCATTTTTGCCGGACTGTTCTCTGGCCTGCTTTCCACTATCAAATGCAGGAGACTCCCCGGCACACGGAATATGATGACTATTCCTGGAAGCAATACGTGAAAGTCAACGAGGCGTTTGCAAACACCATTGCTGCTCATTGGCGACCCGGTGACAGTATATGGGTGCACGACTATCACCTTCTACTGCTTCCTCAATTAATTCATGAAAGAATACCCGATGCCGAGGTCGGTTTCTTCTTGCATGCTGCATTTCCTTCTTCTGAAGTATTCCGGTGTCTGAACCTACGGGATGCCTTGCTCAAGGGCGTCCTGGGAGCCGACGTCGTTGGATTTCAGACAGATGAATACTGCCAACACTTCCTCCACACGTGCAGCCGTCTTCTGGGAATGGAGGTTTCAGTCGACGGTGCCCAACTCAGAGATCGTTTCGTCCCTGTCAAGAAATTCCCATTTGGCATAGATCCCAGTGGGCTTGACCGAGTTCGATTGACGGCTGAAGTGAAAGACTGGATCGACAAGATAACCCTCAGATACCAGGGGAAACATTTGATCATTGCAAGAGATAGGCTTGACGGACCCGCAGGCGTCAAGCAGAAACTTATAGCTTACGAGTTGTTTCTGAGAAGCTATCCCGAGTGGAGAGATAAGGTAAGTCATGCAAATATCCTATGCCAAATGATCCCAATTGTCAGACGAGACACTTAACGTTCCTAGGTTGTCCTAATTCAAATCGCCATGTCTGCAGCCGAGGTACCTGACCTGGAAGGACAAATCTCAAGGATCGCAATGAGGATAAATTCAACCTACTCTACTTTGACGCACCAACCACTGGTATTACTGAGGCAGGACACCAGCTATTCCCAATTTTTAGCCCTCATGAGCGTCGCGGACATCTTCATGGTTACCTGCCTACGAGAAGGAATGAATCTCACCAGCCATGACTACATTCAATGTCAAGACGGCAAGTTAACATCACAACGTCACGGTTCCCTCATTCTCAGTGAGTTCGCTGGAAGTGCCTCCATCTTTGGCGGACACGGACTTCTCGTCAATCCCTGGGATTACAAGCAATGTGCGGACGCAATCAACGCGGCCCTCACGATATCACCAGAGCAAAAACAGCATAACTGGCAATACCTGCGCAGCCGAATGGCTCCGCACACTGCAATCGCCTGGGTCAATTCATTCAGCAAGGCGCTTTCAGAGTCACGCGGCGCGCTACTGTTCCGCGAACCGGACCAACTCTCATCACTCTCGATCAACACGTTGAAACGGTCATACGACGATTCCTCCCTCAGACTATTCTTGCTCGAGGATGAAGGCATAATCGCTTCTACTAAAACCTCCAACAACCCCTCATCGTCGCCATTCCAACAAACACTGTCTCTGCTGAACAAACTCCTCCAAGACCCCCGAAACATCGTCTACCTAACCAGTAGCAAAAGCCCCGAACAACTCGAACCGCTCCGCAGAGCCGTCCCACGCGGTACGGGTCTCATCGCAGAAAACGGCTGCTTCCTACTAGACTCCCACACCAAATCAGACTCAGACTGGGAACCCCTCCTAGACGTCGACAGAACAAAAGACTGGCGCAACGGCGTCCGGAAGGTAATGCAGTACTTCCTCGAACGAACCGACGCAAGCTGGGCTGAGGAGCGCCGCTGCTCGCTAACCTTCCACTACGATCGCAAGCCCGAGAACAAGGAAAAAGGAGAAAATGATGATGGTGAAGAAGAAGACTTCGACCTTGACTTCGACCCATCCGGCCGACAAGCCTCCGAGCTCGCGGACCAGATCAACGGCGCTCGCGGTAGCGAGGCCATCCGCGTCGTCCTCACCGATGGCGCGGTGATCTTCGAACCCTCCGATGTCACCAAGGCCACGGCTGCGGATCGTGTGCTCCGTCGGTTGCTTCCCCGTGTTCCCGGGTTTTTGTTCGTTGCTGGCGGCGCGCGTAGTGATGAGGCTTTGTTTCGGTGGGCTAATGGCTTGGAGGGGGAGTCCCAAGGCACCCTTCAAGTTCCTAATGTTTTCACGCTCTTTGCCGGGACGCATGCTACCCAGGCTAAGACTGTTTTGACGGGTGATATTTCGTTTGAGATGGTCATTGATGCTTTGTGTTCTGTTTGACTTGTGGGTTATGACAATATCATACGAGACTTATGATGGATACGCTACTGCTGCTGTTGTTTGGATAGGACAGGCAGGCTATTGCTGGATTTATGGATACCTGTGTATGCTGTGCATAACGTCGATTGAAAAGACGTCACATCAAGTTTACTAAGTAATGTACATGAATGAAACTTTTATAACGCCAGGTCAAAATCATTTCTGAGAAACATCCTTGGTCACCTCACCAACCTGTTTAACACCGTCACCACCACCACTAGTACTACCACCACCAGACGCATCCTCATCACCATCAACCCTAACCCCAACCCCAACATCCACATCCGTAACCTTCCAAGTACTCCAAGTCGTCGTAGGAACACTAACCCAAAACAACACCGCGGCAATCAAAAGATTCGTCAACAGCGACACATTCTTCGACGCACCCAACCCATACGAAATAGCACTAGCCAGCGATTCACCCGTGCGCAGCAACGAAGTCGAGTACGTGATATTCTCGATACTATCATCAAACGAGCTCAGCACCCAATACCCCCAGATCGGGAACGCGTTGCTCGCAACGTTGAAGAGGCAGTAGACCGCGACGGCGCGCCCGAAGCCCGGCGTGGTGATGTCGAAGGTGGGCGTGGGCTTCGCGCTGTCGTAGTCGACCTGCAGGACGATGTTGTAGATGTAGGTAGCGGAGAATGTGGCGAAGACGAGGAGCCAGCTGAGCTTGGCGCGGACGGAGCGGCGGCGGATCAGGAGGGTGTTGTCGAGGATCCAGCCGAAGAGGAGGTTGGTTATGATTCCGATCCAGGTGACTATGAAGGCGGAGAGGGAGCGGCCGCGGACGGTGAAGTAGGTGGTTAGGTAGTTTCCTTCGTACGTGTTGGCCCAGTGGGAGGTTATGAAGAGGGGGACTAGTGCGGCGATTTCGGGGCGTTTGCAGACTCGCCAGAAGCTCTTGAAGCCGCCCGTGATGGTCGTGCGTGGTGCTCTGATCGGCTGCGTGCCGTCTGTTCGTATTAACTTGTGGATTGGTGAGACGAGGAGGGCCATGGGGAGTCCGAGGCATTGAAGTGCGATGAGAATGAGGTAGGTTTCCGGACTTATCGCGCCCTTTTGGGAATTGCCTATGTTGAAGCCAAGTTGGACTGACGAGCCCACGATGGAGCCGACTTTGTTGAGTGTATACCAGATGGCAACTAGGGGATATAATGTCATATTAACACGCCATCCTTCAAGCGACAACAATATGAACACACTCTATACTTACTGTACATCCCTTTCCGATGCTCTTCGGGATACCCAACCGCAATTGCAGCTTCTGAAACCCAGAACGCAGCGGCCTGTATGCATGCATTCGCGATTAGCGCCGTCTGTTCATTAATCTCACGAGACACAAGAACAGATGACACCTACCGAAATCCCACACAGGACAGCTCCAAACAGCATAAACCATTGCGTCCCATATTTGCTATTGGTGTACAAAGACGCTGACCAAGGAGCATATCCCAGCGTCCCAATTACAAGCGTCCACTTCAGATTCCATCGAGTGCTGGAAACCGCAAACACGGGACACAAAACCACCATGATAGCGTATGTGATGACGCTGGCCGCATTGGCGAAGAAGGGGGTAGCTAGACCACCGGCGCCCATACCTAGACGTTTCCTTCATGTCAGTTCTGTTCCTAGTGAGGGGGTCTCCTCAATAGACAGAACATACTTGTCAGGGCATCCCATATCCCAGGTTGTGTGAAGCTCACAAGCCCAACCATAATCGCGTTGAAAAGAGAACCTCGATAGAAAGCGTGTAGTCGACTCCTGGCTACTCGGGGCTTGTGCTCATTGGAAGTGTCAACATGCCTGCTACTGCTCGCAGTCGTAATCGCTGTTTCGCCCATGTTGAAGGAATTCTCCGAGTTGGGCGCTCAGTATGCCGGTACCTTGCAGAGACACACATCTTGGGCAGTAGTGGCCAGCGGGTTTATTTAAGAGAAATGACTGCAACTTGAATGTTTCATTCTTCTGGAAACAGATCCGAAGAAAAACGATCTCGCAAAAGCAGTCGACTATAACGTGATCACGATCCAGCACTACTCTGTACATGTAGATCCCACGCTCTCATAAGTTCATATCCACTGGAGACCCGTTAGTTTTAGAGCTATTGGACTCGGACAGGGTAGTTGACCACGAGGCTCCATGCTGGCAAGCTCCTTCAAGGAAGGTCCAGACTCACCGTGAGACACCGCCGTTGCAGCGTTATGTCTGATGCCATCCTCGTGGACGGTCACCACATTGGCAACGACTCAGAGATGTCGGGTTCGGTGATCGCTGGTAATGAGTCTATGACTCGTTTCAGATCAAGTATCATAGTACTGGAGTAGTTTGCTTGTGGCGCTGCTCCGAAACTGGTGACGCTTTAGAAGGAACAGAAGCAACGTAGAGAGAAGAAAACTTGATGGAAAAATAGATACAGCGGGAAACTCCTTGCTGACGCTTTATTGTTGGGAAGACCAAGCATTCAACGCTTCTTAAACCAACTCTCAAGACACCCGTAGACAACAATAGGAGATATCATGTTAAACATACACATTAACAAGACGATGACTCTGAAGCAGAATTCCAATCCCAGTCCCGTTAACCGCATTTCACCAGAAACAGAACAAAAAATAAAAAGTCGTACAGCGTAGAGTCGATATCGGTCGGCACTAGACCCAGTTTAGGATCCCTAATAAAGAGTGCAATCTTGCGAAGGAACGGCTTTTTCTCTTTTCTCTTCGAACCTCATGATGGACCGCTCTGATCCGCTTTCTGAACCGTACCAGTCGGGTCTTCATTCCCTGTGATAAGGGTGGGTGCTATCCGTCTCTTCTTCGGTTGTTGTTGGCTCTCATTCGTACCGTCTTGACCCTTATCCTTGCTCTCCTTCTCCGATTCACTGGCTGGGTGAACCTCTCGCTTACCCAAGGTACTACCACTGACGGAACTTGGTTTGCTCTGGGAGACCGCTGACATAGGGGTTTGAGGAGGCGAAGCGAGAGGATGAAATGGAGGTTGGGAGGAATTGGCTGCGGTCACAAGCGGAACAGAACTAAGGGTAGGTGTCGGATTATTGATAACTGCCGCCGATGAGGAGCTCGCGGGATTTGACTGAGCTGGGCTAACTGGCTGTGCGGGGTTTATTGTACTGAGTTGATTAACAGTCGGACTACTTAAGCCGGCGACCGTTCTGGAAGGTGACGGTTGTGTCGGAGTCGGAATAGGGGTAATATTCGCAGGAGGCGCGAGCGGGGTAACATGGTGATAAGACGATGCTGGGGGCCCAGTATACGGTTGCCCCAGTTCGCCAGGCGCAAACGAGAGCGTGGAACAGAAGCCGTCAGACGAGCTCATTATCAAGGTCAATCCGTCATCCGACCTGGTCAAAGTTAGTATAAAAAAGCAAAGCAATGCACTTCATAATACAGTGCTTACCAGGTCAAATCAGTGAAGGTAGCAAAATGCAAGTTGCTCACGACGCATAGTGGGGTATGCTGCTGAGTATCATAGACAAAAATAGCATCCTGCGTGGCCACGGCATAAACAATTCGGTACGGTAGGGCAAACGCGGGAGTTGCACCCTGAGACGTAGCGGTGCCTTCGTTGGAGGAGCTCTTCGCCGATGGATTAGGCTTTGACGCATCGCCTGCGGCAGGCACCGACGAAGGAGGCTCCATGGACGGATTCCTAGTCGATGGGACTGCTGATTCTGGGAGAGAAGGAAGTGCGGCTTCTCCAGAAGACGTATCCAAAGCGATATGGCTTGCTGGCTTGGTATTCTGTTTCAGGGCGTAGAATACTGGGGAGCATTTAACAGCAACGGAGGGTTTCTTGTGGCCCGGAAGATGGGAAATTGGTGGTTTATTGAAACCAGCGCGAGTGTAAACATAAACCGTGTTGGTTATTTCATCAGTAGTTTTTGTAGGGTCAGTTGGTGACACGCGCGAGGATTTGTATTGACCCGCTGGTGTAAACAGCAAGCTGCCATCAGGTGCAAACGTCAGACGCCTGAAAAACGAAGTCAACGTTTCGTTAGAATAAATATTCGAGTTTTTGACGCTTAGTCCAGCAAGGATGCTTGGAGATGGTGGTTCCACCGGTTTCACAGCAGGTAGTGGCAGAGATGCTGCCGGCGATGCGGAGCGGCGAATGGACGGAGACGAGCCAAACGAAGAGCGACGACTATGTGATACCGGAGGAGGATCCATTGGCATATTAGACACGGAAGGGGTCCCGGGGGTCGAAGGGACCGGAGATGCGACAGAAATTGAAGTACTGTTCGCTGGCTGACTCTTCCCACCGAAGTCCGGAGGAGCAGGGCTCGTTGATGATAGGCGTCTAGGGGGCATATCCATCTTCAAGAACTTAGCATGAGAGGATAGCGAGAACTGGCCGTCTTTGGTCTTTAGGCTATAAATATGAACTGATCGATCGGACGATTGAGTAGCCACGAATTCATTGAGCGGATCCCAGGCCACGCCCTGAACATAGTGAGAATGCTCTGCAATCTGCCGCACCATTTGACCTGAAATGAAAATAAACATTGAACGAAATCAGCCGATCCTCTCTCACGCTCTTCACGCTCATATTGCATAAGAGATGCATCTACCAACCAGTTTGGGCATTGTAAATGCGGGCTATATTATCCATGCTCCCTGTTATGAGAAAGACGCCGTCTGGAGACCAAGCAAGATCGTATATCTCGGCACCAGACGACCGGCACATATGCTTGACTCGCCATGTTTCTTTATCGTCTGCGTGGTCTTCTCCTAATCCGGAATGCGTTTGTAGCTCCGACGGTACCCAGAGAAGGACATTCCCATCATCCCCGGCGGATGCCAGCATCTCACCTGCGTATCGTTAGAAAGAAGACGAGGGATTCCGGAAGTCGCAAGTGAAGCCATTAGGAGGTATATACCTTTGGGGCTAAACCGGACGACATTGACGGCCTGCGTATGTTTCACTAGGGTACTCAGGTATGTGACTTTGCGCTCCTCGCCAGTGCTTTCCACTCTCCATATCTACAGCAAGCAAGCAGTGTTAGAGAATCGTAGAATTGAAAGCGGGTTGTAATCGGAGAAAAGCGAGGGACGAAGAAGCCCATACTCTAACGTTGTTGTCGCTGGTGAGAGCGAAAGAATGCGTCAGCACAGCACCATACAACCGGACAGACCATATAATACGCACTTTCCGGCAGTAGCCAAGCGACCTTTGCCATTGGGTTCGAAATGAACGGAATAGATAGGGGCATTGTCGTTATGCCAGGCAATGAGGATCGGAGAGGCCTTCATGGTGAGTGCGCACCGCAGCAGCTATATATGGCCCCGAGAAACTGCTGAGTCGGGGATTATTGAGAGAGGGTTGTCTAATAGGAGGAATTGAATTCAGCAATAAAGGCCAGAGAATAAATCAATATAAGCGATTATTCCGAATTTATAGAGCGATCAATAGAACATAGCATAGACGGAAGACTGAGAGAGAGAGAGCTTCCGAAGTCTCGGAGAACAAGGACAATGGTCAACTGGCGACTTGCATAGAGCAGGCACATACCCTATGTGAAGATACCTATATTTACTAGTACTGGAGGAGCTCTTAGAAGTACCTTCTAATACTTAACATACAAAGAAACACTAAGTGATCCATTTCCCAACTGTCTCGCCAAACCAGCCGACTGCTTTCTCCCTTCTCTTCTGTCGAGCGTCTTCCTGCGACTTAATAAACGGAGACGCCTCTTGCGCGTAGAGCTTCTGCTGCTCGAAATGCGCGTTGTGCGCCCTAATCTCCAATTCTCGCTCATGCGGCGTCAGTTGCGACAATGGCTTCGACGGTTTGAATCCTTGTGGTATCTTCTCTCCTCCCGGTATCTCCAGCGCCTCTGTCTCGCTATCCTGCTTCAGCAATTGGGGTGCTGCTTGCGGTTTGAAGAGAGACATCAATGGCGGTGGCTGCTGTCCAGCTGCCTTGGCTTCCTGTACTCGTTTCTCGTAATCAAGCATTTGATGGTAGAGCTTGTCGGCGTGCATCTGGATTCGTTCTTCCTTATCTTCGTCTCGTTGGAACGACGATGCGTAGCCCAATGCTTGAAGAAATTTCTAGACAGCAATCATCGCTTAGTACATATGTATAGCGACAGTCCAATTCTCTGCACAGGTACTCACGGCCTGAGTGGTAAAGCATCGTGCAAACCTCGAGTTTGCTTCAGAGCACATCGTCATGCGAGACCATAGTCGTTGCTGCCAGTCGCCTTTCTGAAAACATAGTGTCAAGTCCTCGTGTTCCAGCGCGCAGTTCTCCATGGCCCCTTGGTGCACTGTGTCGTTCCGCTCCTTATATTTCTCAATCACTCTCTCCGCTCCCCTCATCTGTGTCCCTTCTTCAACCTCCTCCGGTGGCTTGTAGGTCGCCCATAAGTGAGCATAGCGACCGTCCGGGAAAAGCGATGCAGAGGGCACCCGGGGTTTTGAAGCATCGGCGGCTTGGGAGGAATCCGGCTGCGAAGACGGACTCTGGGTATTTACTGCATCCTTGGAGGGCCCTTCTGTAGGCACATATTTGCTCGGGGTTTCATTCTCCAGGTATTTCTTCAGCTCCGGATCGAGCTTCTCGACGGGATCGTCCTTATTGGAGCTGCCCCAGAACCAACCCATTGGCGAGTGCAAACAGTAAAAGAGGGATTATTAGGGAGTTTTCAGTAACAAGCAGTAGTTAAATAAATAAATAGACATATAAGAGGTGTGTAGTTGCGGGCATAAAACAACCACGCCAACCCGCTTTAGGTATATCATACTTAGTTCGCGCCTCCGAAGCAGACAACAGTCACGACTCTCAATCTTCCTCCGCGACAAAACAGCATCACCACATAAACCTCATATTTCATGTTGAGCTCTCCAGGGCCAATTCTCCAGCCATGGCTTCTAGTAAGATCCCCGCCGGGAACTTCACACGCGTCCCAGCTAACAAACCCGCTTTCCACAGCTCGAGAGGAGCGGCTGCAAATGCGCCAACGCGGAGCCGGGTATGATACGCACTTCATCCTACCCCGCGCATGAACCGCTCAGATATATAGTAGTATACACGACTCAATGCTAACGTGCGCATTGAGACGAACAGGACTCGCAAGATAAAGGAAGTGGATTTCGGGTTCTCGTTTGGCTTGGGTCCTACGCTTGACGAAGCATCGCTACCCGCATCGCAACCGCAACCGCAACCGCAACCGCAGCCACAGCCATCTGCTGCCGTGCCCGAGTCTCAGCCTCCTGCGCCCCCGCGGACGGACGCGGAGCTTACGAACACGCAGCCGAGTAAAGTGCTGACGCCACAACATGCACAATCTCAGGGCTTAGGTACTGTGTATCGATCAGCAGGGAGTTCGCGTAATAGTCTTCCGGAACGGCCGTCGACGTTCGATATCCCGCAGGACGACGAACCGGATTATACTCCTACCAGGAAGAGACGAAAAATTGGTGTGTATACGTTGTTGCTACGGGTTGATATGTGTTAGGTTAGGTTTTAGTTGGCTGACGATGTTGTCATTAGAGTCTTCCCGCGACGATCTACGGAAGCCTCCAAATGGTTTGAATGGTGATACGCAGACCGTCCAGAATGGGAATGGGAATACGGCTTCAGAAGGGCCTACAGATGGATTAGCGGTACCCACTGCACTTGCGA
This sequence comes from Xeromyces bisporus, assembly GCA_900006255.1. Lineage (NCBI taxonomy): Eukaryota > Fungi > Ascomycota > Eurotiomycetes > Eurotiales > Aspergillaceae > Xeromyces > Xeromyces bisporus. The sequence continues at coordinate 230,862 of HG983348.1, forward strand.
CTGAAGACGAGACACGGGCATCCAGGGAAGCTTCGAAGCTGGTCGCCGCACCCGAACCAAGCACCCAGGAGCAAGGATCTGCACCGGAGACAGGGCGCGAATTACGAACAGAGCCAGGATTGGAGGTCAATGGCAAGCAACAAGAGGCTCTTACCGTTCAAGAGGGTGCACCTCAGTTGGGAGATGGTCTCCGTTCCACGTCCGAGCAAGATGTCCAGACAACGCAAGAAGAACAGTCAGCAGAAGCACAGCAAATTCTTCCCGACAAGCAAGAGAGCGCTTCTGTGCATCAGTCCAAAGATCCTCAGCGCGAAGAGCATCAATCGGAGGATACTACTACATTATCCGAGCACAATACCCAAGATCGAAAACGAATGGCGCTGGATGAACAACACTCGCCGATGGCACAAGAACCAAACATCAACGGCAAGGAACAAGAGGAAGTACAGGAACAACCACAAACAGAAGAGCACGCTCCGCCATCGCGGGTACACTCCAAGAGTAAACGTGGGCGACCAAAGGCACAAGCTGGAAACCGCTTGTCTCCTAAGCCTACTGCGGTGAACGAAAGTGAGGGATGGAGGAACGTCCAAAAACCAACAGAGGCGCTCGAAGCATCACAGGATCAGGATGGAGTCAATAAACCGCAAGACCGTCAGCCCCGGGACAAACGACGAAGAGGCCGGCCTTCTGCAGCTTCACGGATATCGCCTGCCGAGAATAATGCCGCCGAACCAGAACAGCCTCCTTCAAAGGCTGATACTACACGAGATCCTAAGACGACTCGAGGACAACCGGGTCGAACTTTGCGAGGACACAAACCTCGAACGGAGAATGTCACTACTAATTCAAAACCAGATGTGCAGCTCGGCTCAGAAAATGATACCGCGAACCGCAGCAAGGAAGCTCACGGGTCACCTCCTCGACCACCAAAGGAGAAACGAAAACGACGAGATTTGGCTACAAAATCAAATACGCAAAACGAATCTACTTTACGATCTGCACCAGAGGAACAAGGAGCATCGCGTCCAGAGACACAACCAGAAATAGCAGCGACACAATCAGAACCAGCAGCGGCACCAGAGACTTCCGCAGTACCAAAACGACGACGTGGCCGGCCGTCGTCGTCAAGTAAGCCTGACAGTACAAGAGCAGAGCCGGAGCAAAACCAGCAAGCACAGCCAGAAGCCGAAGAAACTGAAGCTCCAAGTAGACGGAAAAGACCAAGACAACCTCGGGGAAACACGGTTCCCGTTACTGTACATCGCCTCGCAAACGTTGCTGCACTTAATGCCACCGCGGAGTCTACAGAATCATCCTCTGGCGATGAGGACTCAGCTGACGAGCTCGCGACACGACAGAAAACCAAACTTCCCAACCGCGGAGGCGTCAATCCCGCAGACGTGCTGGGTCAAATCTGCCGTGAGACACTGGAGAAAACGCTCAACACGCTTAAAGACGGGATTGCCAATGAGGCTAACGCTGCACGGCGTTCCGAGATTACGCGGAAAAGGAAGGCAGTCGAGACATTTGGCAGTGAGCTGGAGGGTCACGTCTTTGAACTGAGTGAGCTCCTTGATAGCAACTATATCCTAGGCACACAGTTCAGGCGATCGAAGCGAGAAATGGTGGATTTGCGGACCAGGCTGCATCAAGTGCGAAAAGAGAGGGAGGCCGTAGCGCTGCGAATCGACGCGGTACGGAGAAAGCATGCGGAAGAAGAGGATGCAAGGATGGTACGTACCGCACGCCCAGGAAGAACACACGACTGCTTTGCCGGCCTCGTGGTGAGGCAGGATTATTATTGCCAGAGCTAGATTTGCTAATGACGACGATTGCATATATAGGCACGTGGTACCATCAACAATTCACTGCACAGTATCGACTTGGCAATGGATCGCAGCCAGAACCAAAGCCGGACTGCAGTCGATGAAGAGGACGACGGCAACCACACTGAGGCGACAACGGCGGCTGGTCTTGAATTCCAGCTCCGCAGTGTCGCGGAGGATGTCAGTTCCAGCGCCCCAGGAGCTCACGGCGGATTGTTGAACCAAATCAAGGCGTTTAATGCACAGCTCGAGACAACTGCACAGCGACTAGAAGCGTGACGATTGTTGTTGATTGATTGATGTCTCGATGGTCGATGGTTGATATGGTCTAGTCGTCGTTGCCAGTTTTTCTTTGAGATCTATTTCGTTACATACTTATACCCCGTCTTCCACCTATTTTTGCCAATTTACATGTTTACCATGGAGAGTCATTCATCCAGAGGATGCCTGACTTTCGCATATACCGGATTCATAGCAGCGAATTTTTCGTCCTCCTCAGCCAAGCGTCATTGACGAGGACCATAGCCGAGTAGCAACGCGAGGAGCGTATACATATCATACTCCGTATGATATTCCTTTGGTACTCTCGCAAATAGCAAGTGCAGCAGTATCATCAATCGATTGATTTTCACCCATCATCCCAATTCAACCCGAACAGACAAACCCAACAACCGAATCCAAGAACCAAAACTCACCCCAAGAAATGTCCCCCTCAACGGACCAAAGGAAGCAAAACCTTAATCAAAACCGTACAACCGACAGCCATACCGACAGCTACGAGGATCTGCAAGGTTAAACTCACAGACATATGCATAGCAGCAAGCAAGACTGGAAGCAGACAGGCTGCACGGCATACGCTGTGGTCAGTGACGATGATGATGTGCTGAGGAGAAAGAACCCCAAGGAGGACGGACCCAAGCCAAGCAGCCCCGCAACAACCTACCCCGGTCCCGGACCCCGGGGGAACGGGGAAACCGGGGTTTATTTTACGAAAGAGAATTCATCAACAGTTGGCCCTTGAGCCTGGGGAGAAAAAATTAAAAACCTGGGGTCCTGGGGAGAACATAGAGGAGGGGCGCGATTGTCGTAAACTCCAGTTTTTTTTTTTTTTTTTTTTCTCTCTTTCTCCGGGTGGATGATGTTGCTGTTGTTGTTGGATATGGTCACTGGTCACTGACTCATTGGTCACTGGTGGATGTGGGGATTCTGCAGACTTCAAGACCCAGTTGTCTTCATGTCGATGGATGCTTCGCCTGTGTGATATGGACCATACATATTTTGGCTTGGAGAGGTTTTGCACTTCGAACCACAACCCTGAAGAAGTTTATGTCAAGAGAACCGGTCGTGTCCTATCAGATTGGCCGTGTTGGGTTGAACTAATTAACTGCCATTAGTCTGATGAAAGTGAACTCTTCTGTATGCACTTACCATGCTGTACGTTTTCCGATACAGTGTAAAATCCATTGGAGAGGAACAATGTCGTCGATGGCTCTTTTCATGACTCTGGGAATAAAAGTGATCAGTCAGCAGCAACACGTGACTATCTAATTCCCATATTCTCGGAGCATATCATCTTCTCGGAGGTCGCATCTTCTTCTCTTCATTTCTTTTCATTATTACATTTCGGATTCCTCTCGAGCCTTCTTGGCGGGCGATTGACAAGGATAGACAGGATCTACTACGCGTTAATGCAGTAGGTAGTTAAGTCTATTTCCTTAGCATGCCAGCTAACGGGCTACTACCGCAGTACACTATGTGCTTCCCCTTATTTAATATTTTATCTGCACGGAAAACAAAAGGACATATGATTTCCATTCCTCCGGGCAGATTCCCGCAAAAAAGTCGAGACAAGATTCGATAGTGGCCGTGACCATGCTGCCGTTGGACTGACTATACTCTACTCTGTATAGCTCTGGGGAGAGAATATATAACTCGGCTCCATTAATAACCAAAATCCAACCAGAACGACTATGATCGTCTCCGGCTTCATTTGCTTCATTTGCCTCCATGTCCGGAGTTCCACAGATTCTCCATCCGAATTGAGTTCTGAGTCTTGTTTTCTGGAGTCGGTTGAGGGTTGACCAATCCTCGGTGAGCTCGCTTTTCCCCGTGGATGAGAAGGTGAGAGGAAAAATCTTAGACTTCATGTCCCCGCAAATTTGGGGAGTTGGTCTGGTCCATGGTACAATTTCCACTATATAAATACTCCGTCCTGCAATCTCTCTCCCCCATATTCTTTTCAGATTTCAGATTCCATATTTCTTCCGGTTCATCCAGATTCTACCCCTTTTCCGACCCCTGGTTTCCATACGGAGGCGGAGATAAAAAAGTGCTGGTATACCTAATACTGCTCCGTGCTCAACAGTCAAGTTTCTTACCTCGCCTCTTATATAAAAGAGAAACTCTTTCTCTTTTTCCATCTTTTTTCTCTTCCTCTTAACTGTCCCATTTTCATTCATACATAATACACAATGTCTGCCGAACAGAACCCTACCGTCGACAAGGAGAGCGGCAGCGGCACCGCTCCTCCGACTGATTCCAATGATTTTGGTGGCGAAGACATCCATCCCGTCATGACTGACCGTCATGAAGTCGCAAAGGCCGCTGCTCGTTTTGGCTATGGTCCCTTGGCCAAGGTCAACCCGGCCGAGGCCCGTTTGCCCCCCTTTGGAGGAGAGTTCCAGCCCGGTCTCTACAAGCCCGTCCAGGGTCGCAAGTTCGCCAACCCTGCTCCTCTTGGCCTGTCAGCTTTCGCCTTGACTACTTTCGTGCTTAGCGCTATCAACATGGGTGCTCGAAACCTTACGGAGCCCAGCATCGTCATTTCTCTTGCTTTCGGTTACGGTGGTGTAGTCCAACTTTGCTCTGGCATGTGGTAAGTATATTCTGATATTCTTCCTCGAACCACCAGTTAGTCCATGTGATTCTAACTGGCGACTTCAATTTACAGGGAAATGGCCGTCGGAAATACTTTTGGTGCCACTGCTCTGTCTTCCTATGGTGGTTTCTGGCTGTCGTTTGCCATTGTCCTCACGCCTGGGGGGTTTCAAATCCAAAGTACTCTCGGGAAGAGTGCTGGATTCCCTAGTTCCCTTGGTCTCTTCCTAATGGTGGGTTTGACTCAACGGAATCACCTTCCGATGAAGAACACGTACGCTAACCTCAATTTTCTTCTCCCAATAGGGCTGGTTCATTTTCACAACGATTCTCCTGTTCTGCACCCTGAGGTCCACGGTGGCTTTCTTCCTCCTTTTCTTCTTCCTCGACCTCACCTTCCTGCTCCTCGGTGTCGCCTACATCTACCACGACAACTCGGGCAACCCCCACCACAACCTCCAGATGGCGGGCGGTCTCTTCGGTCTCCTAGCTGCATTCGCCTCGTGGTACAACGCCCTGGCCGGTCTTGCCGATAGTAGCAACAGCTTCTTCATCATCCCCGTCGCCCACTTCCCCTGGTCTCCCACCGGTCTTGCGAGGAGGGGGAAGACCGAGCGCGAGGTCGCATAAGCTGGGCTGCTCGGTGCATTCATTTCGCATATCATAAATCTGGTCATATCATACATATGGATGCTTCTTGCAATGGATGGATAGGATAGGATAGGATAGGATGGACGGATGAAGGTGTGCCTAATGCCGTGGCTTCATCTCCTGGTTTTTACTCACTATACTTCGGATACCCATGTTTTGACGATGATTGTCTTATTTGGTTGTTTTACATTATTATTTATTATTTACATGAAAGCGAAACCTCCTGTCTGTTTTTGATTGCTTGGGGGAAATGTTTATTATGGTGGCTTTATTTATCATCGAGGGCTGGAATGTGTTATGCTAAAAGGTTGATGGTCTCGCTGGTGGTCTTGCGATTTTATCTATTCTTCTGTCTCTGAAGACGTACCTACATAATAATAATGCTGCATTTTATACCAATGCCAATGATGCTTCGTCAGTACTGATAATCGCCGTGTACCTGCCGTCTAATCGCCTGCGATAGTTTATCATACATGTATGGTAGCCTAATATTAAGATCGAACGACAAAAAGACCAGACAGCTTTCGGGCCGTATATTGCCTATGTCCCTACATGTACATACAGGGATGGTGTGAGATCGCGCGCGGTCAATATCAATTATCGGTCAAAGGAACGGACCGACATAGTAGTACATATATACTCGCATAGTTCACCATGGCAATCATACATGAACATTGATGAAACTGACTATTATTGAGAATAGGATATGTGTATGTATATATGTATGTATGTAGAATATGATAGTTTTATACAAGCCTGACATGTAAATCACAGATCTATATATCCAGACAAGAGACACGGGAAATGTATGATACACCAGTACACTTACAATATAGACAGACAGAGGAGCGAAGCACCACACACTCCTGAGATGATCTGATATGAGATGATATGATATGAAATGAAAACACACACACATCAAACCCGCACCGGAACCAAGCGAATCTCATCCCACAACCTGCGCAGCAGAACCAAATAACAACGATCCACATAAAAGAACCCCATCAGCAACGCGCGAAGATCCTGCCAAGACCCAATCCCCTGAGCGCGCACGACGCCCGCAAGCTGCGCAATGAAGAACGCCCTCTCGCGCGCCAAGGCCGGGCTGGAGGAAGCGCAGGCGCCGATGAAGAGGAGCCAGAGCAGCAGGTCCAAGCAGAGGCCGTCGTAGCAGCCGGCGAGCATGGTGGACTCGACGGCGCTGCGGAGGGCGGAGACGGGTTTGGGGAAGATGGCGCCGATCATGGGGTAGAATTGCCAGATGGCGCTGTTGTGGAAGATCAGGCAGGCAAGGCGGGTGCAGCCTTCGATTGTGGCGTCGGGTTTGGGGAGGCCGGTGGGGGTGTGATAGCGGTCTGCGTTTAGGGAGTGTTCGACGTGGAGGATTTCGTTGTTGAAGTATTCGTGGACTTGGTCGGCCAGGTCGTTTTCGGTGGGTAATGTGCTGTTGCTGTTGTTGTTGTCGTCGTCGTTGCTGTTGTTGTTGTTGTTGTTGTCGCTCTTGACGGTTTCTGCGTAGTAGGTGAGTTCGAGGAGGTCGTTCATGATCCTGATGAGGCTATCGCCGAAGAATCCCGGGATCTTGGCGAATGCCATCAGGCGTGAGGCGAGTATCGTTAGGTCTCGATTAGGCGCGGTGACTGGGATTGGAGGACGAGTGTAGCGGACCAAAGGGAATATGGGTCTGGAAAGACCCATGCAAGCAATACGAATGTCGTTCCTATCCACGGGCATGAACATTAATATTGACACACATATATATATATTCTTCATCATACGAGAGTTGACCGTACCATGTAATCTGGCTGCGCACCATCGGTGGAAGATCAGCGAAACTGTTTCTGAAGGCAATCATCTGTCTCAGTCCAGCCAGGTGAATTTTCAAGTAATCAGTATTGCCAGAAGCAATCTGGGAGTTTCCCGGTCAGCGCCATTGCCCAAGCTCAACAGGCGACATCCCAAAGCAAACAGAAACAGCATACCTCAATAGTCAGCAATGTAGACACCGCAGCAATCAACTCATCACTGGCGGCCTGGACTGGATCCGATAGACCATCGTTCACGAGCCTGATGGTCTCACCACGATGATGATAAGTATCGACCAGAAGCGGATTTGACCATCGCTTACTCGGGTCAGTTTCAGAAAGGTCTCCCGTCAGTAACGCAGCGTTGGATGACGAAACGCATATACAAGCATGCAGCGGAGCAGGACCACGCTGCACCAGCGATATCCAATGGGCTTGTAACGCTTTTGCGTTTCGACTCAATAACGGGCATGCCATCACGATCATATCGTGTAGAACTATGATAGATATGTTAGGTCGCTTGTACTGTACTGATCCCTCAAACGTTCTTCTTCGTACACACATGCATGTCTTCTTCTTCTTCTTAAGGATGGGACAGCGACGTACAGTATCGAAGGTGCCGCAGCATACGATCCGTCAATTTTGTGTGCATGGTGTTAAACGGATCATGAGATCCACGCGATGTGTAGACCCATGGAGAACAGTTGACGGTAAACGAAGAACGCCGGTCAGCCACAGGCGCGCCAACTTGGGCGGTATTAACAGCAGTCGTAGCAGTGCCGTCCCCAACGATTTTCCTCCGCGCCAAAGCATCATTATCAACATCCACTACATCTTCTTGATCATCTTCATGAAGTGGCACCTGAGCAGGAGGAACAGGAGGAGGAGGAGAAGCAGACGAAGAAGAAGAATCGTAAGTATCGCTCAACGAAAAATCAAGAGACGGTTTCCGTAACGGAAGCTCGGTGCTGGGATGGGCCTGATAGCACTTATTATCAAAACCGGCAACGGTTTCCACCGGCCGAAAGGCGAGATTATTACTCCAATTATTAGCAGCATTAGCATTAGTAGCAGTAGCAGTAGCAGTAGCAGTAGCAGTAGTAGTGCTAGTAGTATTCTTGCTCTTGTGACGCCTCGTATTCTCCAGCCGTTTCTTCCGATTATGCTCGGCCATCACATGCGAGCGGATGCGCTTGAGGGTGTCATCCTTTGAGCCCTTCGCAACGGTTTGCGGATCGCTGTTTACCCAGAAGAAGGACGGTCGTCCTGCGGATCCCGTATTCCTTGTGTTCATGTTGGGCTTGCTGCGGGGTTTGCGCAGCCTTGATGTCGTTGCTGCTGATGTAGCAGTAGCAGTGGTTGTTGGAGCCGTGGCATTAGAAGCAGCAGCAGCAGCAGCAGCAGCAGTAGTAGCAGTGGTATTCACATTATTAGTAGTACTGCTAACTGCTGGATGATTGGTTCCTTGACTGCTGGCCTCAATTGCAGAGGACGGAAATGGTCTGAACAGAGCATTGTCGCCTTGGTCAACATCTGCGACCGTCATGGGAGGAGGAAGAGGAGGAGGAAGTGAAGCTGAACTCGACATAAGCGGGAAGACTAGCTCATTCTGAGGCTGCCAGAGATTGCTGCTGTCGACGTGAGCCGCATAGGAGGGACGACGGTGGGCGTTGGGCTCCATTGGTCAATTGCATGGCATCTCTCTCCCATCTCAAGGGGAGGATTGGGGGGGTGTTTTAAGGTGAAATGAAATGATCCACGGTCCACCAGCAGCTTCGAGGGGTTATTTTTCCGACGATGCCAGAACCAATTAGATATACGGAGTCTCTCTGCATGGAATCGACCCCGTATCTGCGCTTAGCAGATACGATCGTCGATTATTACTGCGAGTCTGCGCATAAAAGATGGCATATGGTATGGTCACTATGGTGTGCGTCGGGAAGACTCGGTATATGTTATATTCAACGAAAGTGTGCTCTATAAATGTAAGTAGTGACTAGTAGTAGTATTACTCGTATCCCTATTTCCATCAACACAAACCCGAATATCGACGCGAATATCGACTAGGAAGAAGTATCAGACCTGCTCCCCCGGTTGCGCGGCTGGCAGGAAACCGGGCCACATAATAAGGAACCATAGGTACAGCGATGAATGCGACAAAGGAAGACGGAAAAGAACGATAGTTTCCTTGCTTTATTAAGGAATTATAGCCAAGTCAAACCCGTCAGCCTTAAACTAACTTCAAAAATGCTTCTTTCGAATTATAAATAAACCACAAAAAAAAAGTTGTACAGAGGGAGGGAAATCACGGAATGGCCCGAGCACCCTCTCATGCCATCCCCGGTCGAGGGAAAACCGGCATCGTATCCAGATGTTCTAAGCCACCGATGGATCCCTGTTGGGAACCCATTGGCCAAGGTTGGCCCATATGCTGGTTTACGGAGGCACTTTGTCGAAAAGGATTCGTGCTCCCAGTCGGAGTTGGTTGGAGAGGTTGTATATTCTGTGGGTGCTGCGGGGGAACGGACGAGCTTCGCGAGAATGGATTGGTTCCCGTTCGCTGAGCCTGAAGAGGCTGTCGCTGGGGTTGGAACATCGAGGTTTGCGGATACGCCCCGGGAGAGGCTCCAGTGTCAAATGAGGACGCGAAGGAAGGCGTTTGGCGTGAGAAAGGATTCGTGCTCTGGCGGTGTATTCCACCAGCCGGTGTGGTAGGCCCAGTTTGGTTATATGTTAGCATCGATTGCCTAAACGGATTGGTTGACTGTGGCCGCAGCGGAGGCTGCACCGGCGGCGGCTGCTGTTGCTGCGGGAATGTAGCAACGTTATGTTGTGGAATCGGTGGCAGATTCGAATGAAACCCGTAAGACTGTGGTTGTGGTGAATACCCTCCGAATCCAGCCCCAGTTGGTGTCGGCTGAAGTGGTTGGGGAACAGGTGGTTGAGGAACAGGCGGTTGAGGAATGTGTGGTTGTCCGAAGGGATTGCTATCCGGCGTTTGAAATGCCCCTCCAAACCCTGTCGACTGTCCAAACCCAGTCTGTTGAGGATAGAAGTCTGGCTGTTGCGGCTGGAAGCCAAGCTGCGGATATTGCATAGCAGTCTGCTGTTGCTGAACGGGTGCGGGTTGCTGAGCTGCCGGCGGTTCAATGGGTTCGAAGAAGTCAATCAAGTTCCCAGACGACGGTGCCTTGCTTTCTTTCACAGGCTCGCTTTTCGGTGGTAGACTCGGCATAGGTTTTGACGCAAGAGCCGACTTATTATTTGCAGAGGAATTGTTTGGTTCACGTGGTCGACCGCTTCTGCTCTTCGCTTCCTTTTCGGCTAGATATTCTTTTCGGCGTAAGTCGAAGTCTGGATCGTTCAAATCATCCTCCAGGAGCCGTGCCAAGTCAGTCGAAGCATGCTTGAGCTTCGGGATCGCCAAGCGCGTCGCTTCCTCGAAATGCCTCGCAACCCCGAGGAAGCTTACTACTTCGTTCGTTTGTGCTGCAAACGTCTTATATATTCGTAGAGCCCGCTCGCTATCCGGCCGAGACATTTCGAAATAATGTTCTGTTACATAAAATCCGTCAGGATAGATCGTGACACTCGTGTAAGATAAGGGCACCTACCCAAGACATTGATCGTGCCCTCGTTCATTACCGAGTATAGCGTCAAGAGGTCCAGTGTAACCAGGCGAAATGCCGTCAGGCTTATTTCGTTTTCAACATCATCAGTCAAAAACTAGTGGGACACCGTTAGCTAGGGCACTACCGCCAGAAAAAAAGCTGAATATCCCAACCCACATCGCAACCAAGCAATGCCCGGATCTGCTTCTGAACGAGCTCTGTCTCCCTCAGAAGACCTTTATCTACCGAGATTCGCTTTAATCGTGATGGCCCGCTCCGAACATAGTCGACTCTGGTGGCAGCGTATGCCTTGGCTCGCGCAATTAGGTAGTCTGTATATCTAAGGATATTATGTCCCTGGGTCTGTACTGCAGCCGACGAGTCAGCGCACACTCTGAACGACTTCCTGCTTTCACTTTTCGAGCAATCAAAAGGTCTCCTCCAGCTCACCTTCGGAAAACCCGCTGATTGCAATTTTCGCCGGATTATCGGAAATAAAGTCCAAGGTAGCGTCTAATGCCCCTTCGCGTATCATTAGGTGAATAACGACAAGCGCTTTGAACACGACAGTCCACGACGGATCGCGGAGTCGAAGGTTTAGTGTCCGAAATACATCTGCTACACCAGTTTCGCCCATTTGCGTTGCGAATAGGATATGTTCGATATATTTAGATTTGGGGGCCGCAAGCTGTGCGAGAGGAACGGTTGTCAGCATATTGCAAAAAGGAACGTCGCATTCCGGCACCAATTCTGCGACTGACCTTGACCTTGGTGGCCCCCTTCACTGACTTTTCATAGTGGTCTCTCATTGTCCTCCCGGTTGCCGGGCGACTCCTGAACCTGGATAATGACTGAATGATGAAGGGAGAGATTGAAGGATAAGTGAGACGCAGGAACGGAATAATTCAATGAATGGATTAGTAACAGCTGTAATATATGAACACGCCTTTGATCAGTAATAACAACATGATTAGGAGAGGCTCATTATGGCTTCACTGGCAGTGAGCCATTTTGGAGAGAACGACAGGACGAAGGTATGGTTGCGCAGTCTGTTATTAGGGTGTAGGGGGAGCTGAAAGGCGTGGAACAGACAAAGCCAACAGCGACAAACTCGGCTGCTGCGAGAGGAAGGAATGAATCTATCAATGAGCCTTTCCTTTGCTGTTAGGACTATTATGATGCTGGATAGGATAGTAGTATAGTAGTATGATAGTAAGGAGTTCAGAAGATTTGACTTGGGCGGACGGAGGAGGTCAACTGGTGGTCACTTCATTTTGATGTCCGGATTCTCTCAACTTTAGTAAGTAGCCCTGTCTGTATGATAGCATTATTGTGCTACGGAGTACAGTACCAAGTCACACTTTTGTATTCTTTGAAATTGAATATTTCTCTACAATAATGTACATACTATCATATTCTATGGTGACTGAAGTTGCTAATGCACGATGTGCGGAACATTCATTCGGACTCGAATCACTCGATGAACGCCGATGGATTATAGGAACAGACAAAAGCCAGGAGAATCCGTTGCAAGTCCTTTCATTTCGACCAATTCAGCATTGTGAAGTTATCGATGGTATGTTGTACATGTACCACGTACGGACCAGGGAGGATGATGCATCAAGCCGGAATCAGGTTTGCTGAAAGTGCAGCGCCTGTCGAGCGACTCGAGACTCATCTGGCTAGGTATGGTGCTCATAGTCTGGGACTCGTCGTCACTACTCGTGTATACAGACCGTACAACGAAGGGAAAGACATCAGTGACAGGACTCGCCTTGCCAGATGATAGCAGTAGAAAACAAACCGTCTCACGCGTGCTGTACTAAGAATTAAAGAAATATAGACATCAATTTTTTTCTGGAATCTCGGGATATCTTTCATCAAAAGGGTAAGATTCGACCTTAACCTGGGACATGAAAAAAATCGTTTAAAAAAACAAATCCCAACCCCCCGCCAATGTTCGCCTTACAGCATCCACTCTTGTTTGCCCGCATGGCCCCAGCCAGTTTGGTGAATCCTTTCTTTTACCAAAGCCATTTTCCACTTATCGCATTAAACCACCCATCGCCCGCGCTTAGAAACGGTTGAAAGCCTTGACGGCCTTACCGGTGCGAGGCAAGACACGGAGAACGTTGAAGCGAACCTAAATAGCAAAAGAACAGCATTAGTCACGGTCCGAAAACGAGCTGTTTATGCAGCAATTTATGCAGCATTCTTTCCGCTGTTTTTGGCGCTGTCGTCGACGCCGTCGTTGGCGCCCGACTTCAGGCAAGGAATGCACATACAGTCTTGCTGATCGGACGGCATTGACCGACGGTAACCCAGTCACCCTCCTCAACACGGAATGCAGGGGAAACGTGAGCGGGGACGTTCTTGTGGCGCTTCTCGTAACGGTTGTACTTGGGGACGTAGTGGAGGTATTCACGGCGGATGACAATGGTACGGTGCATCTTGTTGGATACAACACGGCCAGTCAGGATACGGCCACGGATAGAGACCTGACCGGTGAAGGGGCACTTCTTGTCTGCACAACTTATTAGCGGACTGTCCCTCATCCAAACCAACTGTTTCCATCTTCTTATGCCGCTGGGGGGAAGACACGGCCTTCTTTTCTCGGGACGAGACTTGGAGACTAGAAATCGAGATCCCATAACAAGCGTAGGTATCCTGGTCAAGTTTTGCCGTCTTCCTTCACCGTTTATCATCCCTTGTCGCAAATGACCGTAACCGTAGAAATCAATTTAAATCTCTCATTTTTCGAACAAAAAGCCCGTAGTTCTCCAAGTCCCGCGAAAAGTAAATCCGTTGCCGTCTCCCCCCATATCGGAAACATTTGCTCCTTCGAACTTCCTCCAACCGTAGAATAAATCGTGCATACCGATGTAAGTGCCCTCAATGGCAGTCTTCGGGGTACGGAAACCCAGACCGACATCCTTATACCATCTGCGACCCTTTCCAACCTTCTTGCTCTTAGCCTGGACCTTCGGGTTCTGGAAGATGTGCGGCTGCTTCTGGAACGCACGTTCCGACTGGACGGTCAACTCGGTGGCCATGGTTGTAGCGAGATTTCAATCCGACACTATCTGAAGGCAGCGACTTCGAGCAGTTGCGAAGAAATCGGAGTGTCGGGAGGGCCTGCGATAGTCGACGTCGATATATTGGGAGAGATTTCGACACTTTTTGTTTGGAAGTTCGGAATGTGGGAGTGTGGCCGTCGCACTAGTCCCAATCGGGTATGGTGTGCTTCGGCTAGGGTTCTCTGTTTAGTTTGTTTACATCCCGTGCCAAGACCCAGCTTCGAAGCGCGCTTCACTGTGTTGTTGACTTGTTGTCATCCATCCAGTACTCTGTAATCGGCTTCGTTGTGCTCGTCTTCGGCTTATTTTGCTCATTTTCCTTCCTCTATGCCCTCCATTCGCAATCATGGCGCCTAAAAATGACTCCGCGGGGTCGGTCCGTCCACGGTCTCGCCGCTCTATCGCGCATGTACCACGATCCAAAGCGCAGTTGCGCCCCGAACAAGACAACTCAACGACGGATGTTGGTGCCATAAAATCCCAGGAAGCCAACACGAAACTGGCTGGAAAAGACAAAAAGTCCCGTAGTAAGAGTCTGGGACCCGGAGGTCTGGATGCACTTCAAACCTCCAACGGTAACCGTCGCAAGGTATCAAGCTATGTTCTTCGGAATCAATACGATGTCATTTATGGGGCACATTAAGATAACATAGGTGCATTATTCGTCTAGTCTACGGCTCCGTTTCCTCTAAAATCAATCCTCAAACCATCTGTGCCCGTCTCTCCGGTCCGCAATATTCCGTCCTTTGAGGAAACTCGTAAGACGACGCCTGCTCGCGATGCGCCGCAAAGACAGCTTGCAACCAGCGATGGAGCGGGAGATCAGGACAAAGAGGAATTGCTGATTGACTTCGAAACTCCAACGCAACCATCGCACGCCGGTGCCCACCACCATGCGAATCCTTTTGACACCTTTAATGCTTCGTCCGCAATCCGTGATGGGATGGCTGCGGCGAAAGAGCAAGAAGAGAAGGAGAAAAGGGAACATGATCGGAAAAAGGTCCTAGAGCAGAGAGAAGCACGCCGAAAGTCATTGGGTTTGTACTCATGGCCCCCGTCATGTTGACTGAGTGCTGATGGTCAATCATACAGCAAATCGCCGTGTGTCATTTGCTCCCGAAGCTACATTGCATACATGGAACGTGGTTGAAATACCTGAGGACTCGACATCATCGTCGTCTTCTAATTCCACTAGGCGTGCATCGTCCGCGCAGAACACCGAACATCAAGAACCCGCCCAGGAACCAGCCCAGGAACCCCCATCATCCCCAAGCAATGGTGCGGACTCAGATGCCGATTTCTCTCCTGTCCCTCAAACGGCACTACAACATCTCAGAGAGCGATCAGCGCCTCTTGGCTATGAAAACAGTGGAGGCTCCCAAGATTTGCCTTCAAGCAGCCCCTTTAGCGGAAGCTCAACCGAAGGCAGCGAAGATAGCGGATCGCAGAGCGTAGTTAGGGATGACGATGACGATGTCGACGACGTTGATCGGTCATCTGATTCTGATGCTGTAACTGACGCTGAAAGCACCGCAATGAGTGTGGATGACGCAACAGTTCAATCGGCTGCCACGGCACAACCCGATAATGACAACACTACATCAAGTGCTCGGCTGAATGAGGCATTACGCCAAGCAGCTAGAGAGGCTGGGACTCGAAGTATTGAACATGAAGGAAGCGAGGATGGTGACGCATCAATGGAGATCGCAGAGCAAGAAATTACCGGCGCTTTTCAACCATGGATTAAAAAGGGCCAAAGACAAAGCTTTGACTGGGACGACATTAGTGCGCGCAACCAGGTGGATGTCGATCCAGCCAAGCCGATCGTGGAAGAACCCGCTCCCACGTATTCAGACGGCGACGATGATAATGAGAATCTCAGTATGGACATGACAAACGCTATTGGTGGCATACTCTCCAAAGGTTCCGGTAACCGTCAAGGCGATGATCGTCGCAAGTCATCTGGCGAGGAAACGACTTACGACGAGCAAACTATGGAGCTCACGAACATTGTCGGAGGGATTAAGCAGCAAGCATCACCTGCAAAATCTGCTGGTGGCGACAGCAATGAAAATGAGGATGAGGGAATGACCATGGAATTCACGTCGGTCGTTGGCGGTCTTGTCGGAAAGAGTACCACTCCCCCTGGTGATCCAAAATACCCAGATCTTCCCCCAGTAACCGATGAAGACCGCGATTATCAAGCCCAAACCCCCACCAAAGAGGATAATAACGGCACGATTTCTGAGACTGTTGACCGGCAGGATGACATGGAGGACGTGGATATGGAATTCACGGGAGCCGTCGGCGGTATCATTCCAAAGCCCCAAGACCAGGTTCCTGGCCAAGAAGATGATGACCAAACCACGGGCATGGAGATGACAACAGCTGTCGGCGGCATCATGCCTCTTGACTCGGGTACCTTGAACAGTAACCAAACTGAGGCAGCGGAGGTCGAACCTGAACCTCAACTGGGTAGTACCCTAGTGGAGGACGCTCAAGAAGTCCCTGCGAAATCTCCGATCTCCTTCCACCTAGCTGCAGTTGCCTCTGAGAATGGTAGTCCTAGCTTGGCGAGCGTACGATCCCGACGGGCAAGACGAAGCTCCACGCGAGCTTCGAGCACGTCAAGCTCGGTCTCGCGGCATACCTCGCCGGTTCAGAAGCCATCCACACCGAAGCAGCTTACGCCCCAAGTGACCTCTCGCCCAGTGCATAATAACACCCCTCTATCTAATACACCGCTTGGGAGCTCCTCGGGTCCGAAGCTGTCTCAGCCGAATCCTGAGGAATCTGCGAGTAAGCGAGACTCTGTTGACCGCGAGCGCAGTCGTCAAATCGATACGACCCCTCGCGATTTGACACCCCTTTCCTCGCGCCAGCCTGGTAAGAGACGTTCTTCCGGCCTTGGAATTGACAAGGAAGGACTCGGATCCCCTACCGTGGCTGCGATACTCGACAAACGAAGATCTATTGGTGATGAGACCCCTCAATTCGTCCCCCGATCGCAAGGCGTCCGCTTCGAAGATCCAGTCAAGCTGCATGCAGAAGTCGATCACGAGCGCGAAGAGGAAGAGAAACGAGAAGACGGCCATATACCACCGGAGAAAGATGCGACGTCGAGTCTGAAGGACATGATTTCCAGCCTTACGCCTAAGAAGAATAAACTCCGTGGCCGAAAGAGCCTACACGTTGGGACTGCAAAGGGCTTACTTGGAAAGCGGCCAGCAGAGCTGGATATGGACGATGAGGAGCTAGACAGTACACCTAAACGACTCAGGGGTCCCGGCGTGAGCCCGGTTAAAACCGTCAAGCTTCCTCCGCCGTTGGCGAATGATCAAACAGTTGCCCGCTCAGTACAGTCACCTGCACCCAAATCCTTGGTCTTTTCGCCTGGCAAGTTAAATATAAACATGACGCCCGTCAAGGATATGAGGAGTCCTTCCAAAGATTCAACAAGCCCTCTCAAACATGGGATTGAATCCTTACATGTTACGACACCGACTGCGGCGACACCAACACAACCAGAGGAAGCAGAGGATGCTAGCGCACAAAAACCCGAACCTAACTATGAGCCGATACACCTACAGGATTTCCTCAACATGACCAATATACATTTCATGGAGCTCACAACGACGAAGAGACGGCACACCACTGCACCTGGTAGTCCCAATAAGATAAAGAGGCTCTCAGGAGGCGACGGCCCAAAGCAGGGCGCTGCTAGTTTCGAGGATTGCGTAGCTGCAGGGTTTTGCACGCTGCCAATGCTTGAGTTGTATCAGCATGTAAGCTTATTTCCATTCTACTTGCTCGGGAGTTTCCGTATAATGCTGACCCAATCCAGTCCTGCCGCGAATTGAAGTCGTACATCTCCGAAGGAAGACAAGTAATAAGAACCATTGAGCTGGAAACTCACGCGGACAACCCCCCATTGTTCCGTGAATATGTGAATGCTCCACCTGACATCCGTCTCTTTATGGACAATCAATTTCGAAGCGTTAAGACTCACGCCAGATTGCTTAGCAAGGGTACATGGTACGAGTGGCGAATGAAGCTCCTTGAAGGTCTGAAAGAAGGACTCAATCGCCACGTTGAGGAAATGAAGGGCGACGATGAGTTCTTGACGAAGCGCGAGGCCGAACTGAACAACGCTGTACCCGGCCTTGTTGAGAGAAATTCCTCCCTTAAGGACGAGGCCACATCGCTGCAGCAGCTAACAGACGAAATGGAGAATTGTGATCAGAATGAGCTGCGAGGCGCGCGGGAGAAACTCTCCGGTGTGGAGTCTGAGCTTGAAGTGAAGAAGCGGCAACTGCAGGAGATGCAAGCGGATATCCAAGATAAGACTGACACCATTAATACTGCGACCGAACTCAAAGAGGAGTCTACGGCGCAGATACGGGAGGCAGAACGAGTCAAGGAAGAATGCCGGGGATGGGATGCCAGAGAGATAAACGAACTGAAGTGTGAGTATGGCCTTCTTCAAAAGTTCTTGATCCTAATCTTCAATGGCGTATGCTAATTTATTGCATAGCCTCTGTTGTCAACCTGGAACGCCAGACTGGCTGGTCTATCGTATCTGCTTCATTTATGCCTGAATCTTCTGCTGGTCCGCTATTGACAATGCGCTTTCGAGACCAATTGCGGCTGTCGCTTTACCCAGGGGCTTTTTGTATGCCTGGAACAACTGACGGAAAGCAGAACATGCCTCTTTCGTTGGTTTATTCCCCGGGAGACAACCAGAAATTTACAGACGCGTCAAACCCACACCTCTCGCCCATATCATCGCTTGTGTTGAAGTCCCTTCAGAACCACGTCGCCACTATCCAGCAGGCAACAATCGCGCCTAAAGAGTTACTCCGTTTCGTCTCGGAAACCTGGGACCGTGTCCTCGATCTAGAGGAAGAAGCTCGTATGCTCAAATACTGCGGTGTGACTAAACTCGATATCACGGAAGAAAACGACGGGAATGGTAACAAGCCATATTTAAGAGCCCGATGCACTCTACTCTCAAGAAATTCACGTGGAGCACAAACGACATCGACAAAGCGAAGAAGATCTTCTGCCGCGAGCGAGAAGCGGAAACGGGTAGACGTCGACTTCGTTGTCAGGACGCGCATTGAATCCAGTGGTCCCAGTGGTACAATTGGAACGATGGGTTTCGAAACAGATGTTACGGCTACCAAAGTTTACGGCTTTGGGCCCGGAGCTAATGAGTCGGGTTTATCAGAGGGTCAGATGCGTGATGTTCTGTGCAAGGAACTCGGGCTTTCGACCGAAGAGGAAAAGGGGGTGTCGCAACAGCTCGGGGAAGGGGCATGGTGGAAGGCAGTTCAGGCGCTCGATGGGATTGTCTTTTGATTGATTTGGACTTTGGATCAATTGTGAATCTGGGTTTGCAATGGAAGGATGGGTAGGCGTATTTTTTCTTTTGGTCTTCCTTTCACAGCTGTGTTCGCATTTTGGTTTCCTTGGTTCCTTGGCCTTACTTTTTCTGTTGTTCATCCTTGGTCCTACTGCTCGCTCGTTGCTATTCTGGCTTCTTTCTTCTGTATGATAATTCTTCTTTTTGCCCTATTATTTTGCGGTCGTTTTGATCTAAGGGACAGTACATATTTGGGGATCTTCTGTTGCTGTCTCGATGGCCATTATTGCATCGGGTGTACTCTAATATATGTAATATTAAACACCATGGGAAATCAGGACATCAAAACCTTCAAATCCGATCACTTCCAACCGGTCAACGCACCTTCTTATGAGCTCAATGACATCCATCCATCCATCCATGGACCATCCCAGCAACGCTCCATAGATGAGGATACCTGAGGCTTCAACTGTTAAACGACGCCGATCTCGGGTCACGTGCGGAGCTATATTGATGAACGACCCACATTCGTAAGAGTTGACATCTCTCCAGTGGCAACTTCAAGGTAGAATCAATCAATTTCTGTGACCTTCGATATGTTGGCAAGTTATCATACAAAGATGCCATCGTTCCCTATATAAATAATAAATTTGAAGGCTCTGAAGCTCAGTATTAAGATAGACCTTGAGAGTCGAGACATGCATACTATCAGACGCATGGAACCGCCGTAAGTACGACCTCAGACAGACAGACAGACAGACAAAACCAGCAGACCTACAAACTACATACAAGAAAAGCGCACACACACAGAGTACAATAACCTATCATACTCCGATCTGGTCAATAACCAAACCAAACCATGGGCGTAACGGGACTCTGGACAGTAATCCAGCCATGCGCGCGCCCAATCAAGCTAGAAACGCTCAACAAAAAACGGCTAGCAGTCGACGCCTCGATCTGGATCTACCAGTTCCTCAAAGCCGTGCGAGACAAAGAGGGCAACGCGCTGCGAAACTCGCACCTGGTGGGGTTTTTCCGACGGATCTGTAAACTGCTCTATTTCGGGATCAAGCCCGTGTTTGTGTTTGATGGTGGGGCGTTGTTGTTGAAGAGGGAGACGATTGCGAATCGGAAGAAGAGGAGGGAAGGGAGGAGGGAGGATGCGGTGAGGACGGCGGGGAAGTTGCTCGCGACGCAGATGAGGAGGGTTGTGGAGGAGGAGCGGGATGCTGGGAGACGGAGGGATGAAGAAGAGAGAGGGAATGGAAAGGGAAAAGGAAAACAAAAAGAAGAAGAAGAAGAGGAAGAAGAAGTTACTAATAATCCGGTTTACGCTGATGAAGCGTTCATGACGGATAGGGAGAGAAGGCAGAATCGTCAGTTCAAGAAGAAGGATGCATATCATCTTCCTTCGCTGGAGGTGTCGTTGGAGGAGATGGGAGCGCCTAACGACCCGCGGATCATGTCGCGAGAAGAACTGGCGGCGTACGCCAGACAGTTTCAGCAGGGCGAGGATTTGAATCTTTACGACTTCTCCAACATTGACTTTGACAGTCCCCTGTTCATCAGTTTGCCGGCTACCGATCGCTATAATATCTTGAATGCTGCCAGGTTGAGAAGTCGGCTACGTATGGGATATTCAAGGGAGCAGTTGGACAGCATGTTCCCTGACCGGATGGCTTTCTCTAAATTTCAAATTGAGCGTGTCAAGGAACGGAATGACCTTACGCAGCGTCTTATGAATATTAACGGTATGAACAGCGATGGTATCACTACAGGGCAGAGGGTCGCGGGTGAGAGAAATAAAGAGTACGTGTTAGTAAAGGACAGTGCGGTTGAAGGAGGTTGGGCGTTGGGGGTCGTGAGTGATCAAAAACACGGGGGGCAAATTGACAAGCCTATCGACGTTGATGACTACGGACAGGTAGATGTATTCCCCGAAGAGGGGTCAGACGATGAAGAAGGCTTCGAGGATGTACCTATTGAAGGAGTGAATCGGCTTCCCAAGCTTCCTTTTCTCCAAAAAGGGGTGTTTGACAGGTCGCTGGAACAGCAATCTCAGATTGTTCCGGAGGACAGACTTGTCTTTGATGATTCGCAACAAGTTATCGATGACGAGGAGGATTCTCTCTTCGTGCCAGGAGATGGATACGAGGGAGAAGATCCGCAGATTCGAAAACATCATGGCGTTACTCGTTCCTTAGCGGGCAGCAGGGACTCTGAGGATGAGGCGCTTCAACGTGCGATTGAGATGTCGCTGGAACATCCCCAAGATGATTTTCTTGACGACTTCTCCTTGAATCGGAACAGAACTCCGTCGCCACCCAAAGAAGTTGCACCGGATGTGGCCCATGAAAGTGACGATGATGAGATGGACTTTGCAACTGCCTTGGCACAATCGAAAAAGACAGAGAAAAGACAGCATAGCCCAGTGAGGGATCACTATAACGGGCCACTCCCTTTTAAACCCCTCAGAATCGGCAGATCCTCTACGAAGAACGAGCCGATAAGCGAGCATGCTGTTGACCAGCAAGCCAACGGGTTCGGTGAGGAATCTTCCCAGTCAGTAAAGGATGGCCTGCCTTTACCGCCATGGTTCTCCGGAGAGCGTTCGAACGCAGAGTTTGTTCCTGACAAAGAGGACGATGCTTCCATTGAAAAATATCGAGACCGGACTATGACACCGGATTATCAATTTTTGAGGGATCATAAGTCTCCTGATGTCATTCAACCCGAGAATTCCAAGGAAGTTATTGATCTGGAGGCTGGCACCGAAGACAGACATGTCTCAAATAATGACGCCATTCCAGTTACGTCGAACAGCACGAAACAGAATGGCGATACTTCAGCCGTCCCCGTTGCGAATTCTTTTGAATCTATAAAACCATCTATAGAACCATCTACAGAGCCACAAGAGATCGCTGAATCTCGGCAAACATGGAAAGAAGATACTTCAGTCGACAAGAATGCGGATACTGATGCTCTGAAAGATGTCTCACGCGCGGAGTCATCGCCGACGCCCCAATTTGAAGATGTTGCAATGGACATAGGTGGAAGGGTACCGGAAGTGGTCAACGAAACCGGGTCAGATAACGCGTCAATTCTTCAAGCTCCCGTCGAAGAAGCTCCCGTCGATATCAGTCAACAGGAAGCATTAATTGCGGAAGATGGGGACATGTCAGACTCAGAAGATGAAGAACTAATGAGACAACTCGCAGCAGAAGGGGAGGAACACGTTCGGTTCGCAGCGACATTGAACCCGGCTTCGCACACCCAAGATGCATTCGATTATGAAAAGGAATTGAAACAACTGCGCTCTCAGCAGCAAAGAGACCGCAGAGACGCAGACGAGGTAACCCAGGTCATGATCGCGGAATGCCAGCAATTGTTGACGCTCTTCGGTCTTCCCTATATTACCGCGCCAATGGAGGCTGAGGCGCAATGTGCGGAATTGGTGTCGCTGGGCCTAGTCGACGGCATCGTAACGGACGATAGCGATGTTTTCCTTTTTGGCGGCACCAAAATCTACAAGAACATGTTCAACCAGAGTAAATACGTGGAGTGTTATCTGACATCGGATATGGAGAAGGAATATGCGTTACACCGCAGAAAGCTCATCAGCTTCGCTCACCTTCTAGGGAGTGACTACACTGAGGGCATACCTGGAATTGGACCCGTAAGCGCGCTGGAGATCCTCACAGAATTCTCGAGCCTCGAGGAGTTCCGCGACTGGTGGACCCAATTTCAAACCGGCATGTCCGCACTTCACGACCCCGAAGGAAGACATTCAGAATTTCACAAGAAATTCAAGAAAACAGCATCAAAAATATTCCTGCCGCCATCCTTTCCAGACCCCCGCGTTGATGATGCTTACTTCAGACCCGAAGTGGATTCCGATCCTTCCCCATTCCAGTGGGGGGTACCGGATCTGCACGGGGTGCGGAACTTCCTCATGGCGACGATCGGCTGGAGCCAGGAACGAACGGACGAGATATTAATCCCAGTAGTCCGCGACATTAATCGAAGGGACCAGGAAGGGACGCAGTCGAATATAACCAACTTTTACGCTGGACCTCAGGGCGCTGGTGCCTTTGCGCCGCGGGTTCGCGCTGAAGGGAAGAGTCGGATGGAAAAAGCATTCAGCCGGCTTCGCCGGGCTGCTGACTCAAATACCAATGGCATTCCACAAGAAGAAGGAAACGAAGAAGGAACAGAAGAAAATGATGATAATTCTTCTCCCGCGGCTCGAATGCAAGCTACTAAGGGGAAGAGGAAGAAGCGAACAACAGAGGCGAGGAACGATACCAATGATAGGGATGCTGCGACTGCGACTAGTCAACGGAGGATTCGGCGACGTACCAAAGCTAGTTGAGGATTAACTTAGCTCCCTGGGCGGCCTCAACCTGCGCATACGGTATCAATATGCCTCTCTCTACCACTGACTGGGGCCGTCGCCGGCCGGCTGTCTCTTCGGGCGCCGTTGAACGGGGGAGGGCCGCTGCCGGGCATCACCCTCTTCTCAGTTCCTATTCGGGAAAGTCAGGAAGAGGTGCGACGTCATGAACTTAGTCTTTCCGATGCTTCCTTCTTTCTTTTTCATGGCTTGAGGCTTCCGTCGTCTTTTCTCCCTTTTCTTTCTTCTTCTTCTGCTCGGCTTTTTCGTCCACTGCCAGTGATCATCCGTCATCATCGGCCCGTCTGTCACCTGTCATCTTGCCTGATTGCTGGTTCTGGTCCTTCCTTCTCTAACCTTAGCTTCCTTTCTCTCTCTCTCTCTCGCTTTCTCTCGCTTCAGTAATAAACTCTCTAAAACGTCATTTCTGCGCAAGGTATCTTGCTCGCTAATCGAGTCTAACCCTCCTTCGCCCACGCTTGGATTTCTCGTGCGCTTTTTCTTCTTCTTTCGTGCCACATTCCGGCCTGTGACTTCCTCTCTGTGTTGTTAGCAAACACAACTCCTTCAAGGGGATAAATCTGCCCAAGATGATGCACCGTACGTATTCCATGCGTACGACGCGCTTGCCTACCGCTGCGCAGGCCGAGAATCCCGCTCCTCCTGCGTCTACCACTAAGACCAACAGGCTGTTTAGCAAGGGAAACATTGGTGAGTCCGAGCTATGTTTCTTATCATATTTTTCTATTCGTTCGATTATCGCCGCAGTCTCTCTTGCGTCATCCGAATGAATGAAAAGCTTCTTCATTACCGCTTCATATTGAGTTATGAAGGCTAATCCGATGAAATGACTTAAGGGCATACATTTCGCAAGAATACTGTCGTATTTGGACCCGATCTCGCGAGGAAGCTGTCGCAGTTGGTCAAAATGGAGAAGAATGTCATGCGCAGCTTGGAGTTGGTAGCGAGAGAGCGTATGGATGTCGCTGTACGTTTGGCTCTCGATGGATTCATGAGCGTGCCTAAAAACCTGAATGCTGACACGAGCCATCTCTTACTTCCAGCAACAACTTTCCATCTGGGGCGAGGGCTGCGATGACGACGTGTCAGACGTCACGGACAAGTTGGGTGTCCTAATTTACGAGATGGGGGAGCTGGAGGACTTCTACGTCGACCGTTACGACCAGTACCGTGTCACCATCAAAAGCATCCGTAACATTGAGGCTTCCGTGCAGCCCAGCAGAGAACGTATGTCCTGCAGATTTCGATGACGTCAACTTGATCAATGCTAACCTCCATAATTTAGGCAAGCAGAAGATCACAGACGAAATCGCCAAACTCAAGTACAAGGATCCGAACTCTCCTCGAATTGTCGTGCTCGAGCAGGAATTGGTACGTGCAGAGGCTGAGTCCTTGGTTGCCGAAGCCCAACTGTCCAACATCACACGCGAGAAAGTCAAGGGCGCTTTTGAGTACCAATTCGACGCGCTCCGTGAGCACTCTGAGAAGATTGCCATTATTGCAGGCTACGGGAAGCATCTTCTGGATCTT
The DNA here is from genome assembly GCA_900006255.1 of Xeromyces bisporus. Taxonomy (NCBI): domain Eukaryota; kingdom Fungi; phylum Ascomycota; class Eurotiomycetes; order Eurotiales; family Aspergillaceae; genus Xeromyces; species Xeromyces bisporus. The sequence goes on from HG983348.1 coordinate 256,021, forward strand.
ATCGATGGGTCGCCTGTCACCCCTGGTGAGACCCGTCATGCTTACGACGGATATGAAGCCAGCAAGGCCATTATTCAGGATTGTGAGGATTCTTTGACAAATTGGGTGGATTCAAAGGCTGTTGTGAAACCCGGCTTGTCCACACGGGCCCGTACCTTGTCTCAACGTCACCGCGATAACGTCGCCAAGAGTCGCGGCGAAGGCGTCGATCTATCTTCGCAAGACCGACCAATGAAGGGTGACAGGGATTCTTGGGTCCCTGCGGCCGAACATCCTGGCTACCAACGTGAAGACGAGAGCGTTGAAGACGGGGGAAGCACCGACGGAGAGACGACTCGAGGACGGGATGGAGACAGAGTGGTCACAGAAGAGAGGACGGTGACGACGGCAACCGTCTGATATAAAAGTCCGTCTGACTGTCCAACGATTCCCTTCCCGTCTAGACTGCTTACGAATTCTAAGTCTCAATATTCCATCTTCTCTCTTTTTATATTCTTTTCTATTCATTGCACTATGGAGACTTTTCTTGAATTAATAATTCCTTTGTCCTTTTCTTTCAAGTTCATTTCTCGTTGCAATTCATGTACGGCTCTTTTATCATTTGGCGTGGCTAAGGTGGGAATGAGAATAGGGTAAAGACGGTAATTAATTAGGTCAACTTAATGTATGGTTAATTCTTGACTTTTAATTGAAAGAAACTTCCACAAATTATCATCAAGATGGACCGAAATAATACAGGGAATAGTCAAACACCATCATATATACAAGTTAGGGCTCGTCCCGTCTGGGCTTTGATGAGCACCAAAAATCATTGAACCTAGAAAAGTCGTAAGAGACCTATGTATAGAGGATGTCCATACTGGAACAAGCAGGAAAAAGGGAAAGGCAAAGGGAAGGGGAAGGTCTAATAAGAATCCAAAAACCCATCCATCCAAACAAAACGCCCACCACTCAACGGATCTCGAACAGCAACCGACATAGGGCCCCCAACCGAACCACCATAGCCAACACCACCACCGTCACCGCCACCATTGCCACCACCACCACCATAGCCATAAAGACGGCCATCCAACACAGACGACTGATCCAGCGCGTACGGAAGCTGGTCAGCCCACCCGAACTGATTCCCGAACAGTGCCAGTTCCCAGTCCGCCGTGAGAGGGATCTGCCAGCACTCCGGGGGCGGGATGACGGTTGACGGTGTAGACGGAGGGTGGGAAGGATGATGAGCATGATGGGAGTTGAGGACGGTGTTGTCGGGGGTGATTGGATAAGCGGTTTCATAGGGGGTGGTGGTGGTGGCCTCGGGGATATAAAGGGGGTTTGTGTTTGTAGATATTGGGGTAGTAGTAGTATGGTGAAAATTCTCACCCTCACCATTATAGCCAGCGGAAGAAGGAGGATGAGGATGAGAAGGGAAAGGATGGTTTGGTTGTTGGCGTTGCGGTGCACGGGTGCGACGAGGAGGAGGATGAGGATGAGGATGCTCGCTTGATGCGGTGGTGCGCTCCTTCTTTTCTTCTCTGTCAATGACGACTCTGGCCAGTCGCTCGAAATTGGCGGTTAATTTGGCCATGAAGGTGGCATATGTGTAAGGGCCATCAGCCGGGACCAAGGTAGCGAAGAATGTTGCCGCCATGTTCAATGAATGGAGGTCTTCTCGGGCGTGTGGTGACATGCTATTCCGCAGTATATTCACAAAGATCGTTATTACAGCAAGTAAGATGTAATATAAAAGGGACCTTGGATATGACGGATAAGGAGAATTAGTTAAAGAGACCGACTTGTCGTATCAGGCAACGGAGATATAAGTACTCACCATACCCATGCCATGTCTCCCCATGGCATGCTGTTCAGGAGTTTTAATGAATCTCGGGCAGCGCGCAGGCAGACCGCCCTGGATAAAGACGATTGGTTTTCGAGACCCGACAACTGAGAATGATATCTGGAGCGCAGTATCGGACTTAAGAAAAGGGTAATATTCATCAGAGGAGGGATCCGACGAATCATAATTTGGCAATTATAATGGACGAGTCGCAGACCGATTGAAGCGAACCCCTGTAGGAAATCAGGAGCCGCGGGATCTTGCTCACAATGACCCCGGATAGGGCAAGTTCTCTTCCACTCTTCCAACTCGACTTCCAGCTCATGGACGTCAGCGCAGAGCTCTGCCGGTGACCTTGCTGAGGACTTAGTTGAATAGAGCTTAAAATAGATTCGGCCTTTGATAACAGTCAGACGACAAAGTTCGCGGAAGAACCATTTGACGACCGGGGATCGGCTTGATGGAGACTCGTCATTATCATAGTTAGCTTCTCCTTCGACTGCTTCCTGAGGAAAGTCCACGTCGAAGTCGTCAGGATGCTGAAGTGGCGCGTTTCCCATTCGCACGCAGGTACTGTAGATAGTCAGTGCCTGAAGAAAAATGAAGGGTTTTCGCAGGGAGATAGCAGTTGTCTTTACCTCTGGTCCAATACGTAAGCTACCCAGAATACCTTTCTCCTTTGTTCTTGTTCCGTTGGGGAGAGATCAGGCCGTGGAATGGCCCGATGAAGACCCATTCGGTGACAAGACCTTAATGCAGCTGTGATGATCGGGAGAGCAGTTTGAGTTCCTGAATTGCCACGGAGGAAGATTGCCTGTTCAAAACAAATAAGTTTCTTTACGAAGACATTCGTAGAATATGATTTGTCGGAACATACCAGTCCTAACAGGGCCTGTAAGCTCAACAGGTCCGTCCGTCGAAAAGTAAGTTCCGTAAAACAAGACATGGCATTTTTGAAGTAAAGCCATGCCTTCTCCCTATCTCTCTCCGGTTTTAGAGAGTTGGAGAATCGGTATTCGTAAGCCAAAGCAAGAAGGACGTTAATACTCGCCCAACGAGCAGCATCATCGCATGTCTGCTGGGTATATTGCCATTCAATCAAGCGCATAAAGGTGGCCTCATGATACAAAGGGAATAAGCGATTGACGGTACGAAAATAATCCCGTAATAAAGAGAAAACCTCGGCTCTGGGCGGAAGAGGCTTGTAAACGCGTGAGGCGAACAGATCATGAAACACATCCGGTCTCCAGTAATCCCAGGGACGGTCGCGGAAGGGACCGGAGAATATGGCGTTTAGGAATTTGATATCACCCGTTCGTTCCTTAATCCATTCAATCCCGTGCTTTGACAGTATAGACATGGAGGATGATCTTCCTGGTCGAACTGTTAATGAACTTCCGCGAGAATAGAAGAAGAAGCAAGAGAGATAAATACCAAAATACCTCGAATCCTCTCTGTCATTGGCCTTGATAATTGGAACGTGCTGTAGGCTCGAACTCATCGGTGAGCACCTACTTTGGGCAGAGCTTGGCGTTCCCGATATTGACGGACTGTTTGCATTGCGACTTGGCCGTGCAGTTTGTGTGGGATATCCGGGCCATGAAATGCTGTTCTTTGACACGCTTGGACTAGGATTGGCATCCTTGCGCAGACGACGATTTAAAGCGCCAACGTCACGTTCATTTTCCAACCGATCATGATCTGCATCATCGTGGATGGGATTGTCCAAGCTGGATGCATTCTGGTCTAAGATACCAGCATTCTTTAGTAAAGACTCGGTCTTGCTCAAGCGGTCTTCCAAGGATCTGATATATTGTTTTCTGAACAAATGCTTAGTCTACTTAAAACCGAAAAGGGACTGAGAGATTGACAGGATGATACCATCTATGTAAGGTACCTTTTGTAAGACTCTCTCGAGTTTTCTGAATCGAAAACGCAAGCCACATTACGACGCATGCACAGGGTACATGCAGAGTTGGACCCCTCAAATTCGCATTTGGACTTTGATCTATAGCACATATGACAAGCCTGTAGGAGTAAATGTCAATATATAGCAGAACGATATGACGGTTTAACAGAATATCCTGATCTCATAAGTTCTCTCTCACCATGATTATATAAATTTTCTCGGGCAGACGACATTCAACGGATTAAAAAGATATCATCCACGGAATGCTGGAGAAGAAGTCACAGAAGCGGTTGAAACAACAGGGTTGTGGAAGGTTTCCCAACCAAGCAGCAAGGACAGCAGTCATGGATGGAATCATAAGGCGAGCAAGATGAAACCGACAGAAGGGACAGTGACAGGGAAAGCATGGATTATGAAAGGCTGAAAAGGACTCGGGGAACTACCGTATGAGAAACGATTCGGTCTCGGCTTCAGTAGGTTTCCGAGTTCCGATGAGAGACAACTGTAGCGCTTAGTCAGCGACAGTATGTTGTTCGGTGTAGCCAACTTACACATAGGCTATTCCAAGTCTCGGAACGGTTATCAGATCAGAAGCAGTCTACTCTAAGGCCAGGCCAGGAGCCTGTAAGTCACTACTACTTCAGGCCCTGTGTAAGACGTCGAGGTAGGGAATTCAGCACCTTGTTCCAGGATCTCTACTCCAGAAGCACAATGGACTGCGGAGTACGGTAGCCTTGCAAGGTATTCCGTACGCTCTGAAGGATCAAGCTGTCAATTATATGATCGTCGTGGTCTTATCTAGCCTTGTTGATCAGTGATCGAGATCAATATGGGTTAACATTGGTTGACAACTTGGCATATGGCAAGGATTCTGTCAAGGTATGTAGTTGCTGGTTCAATCGTTCCGAACATCTGAGGCGTGGGTTGTACGGTATGTTACCGTATACTACTGCGTATGAGTAACATGGACAGATCGTCTCAGCAAAGTTATTGAGAATCATCATGCCATGAGTTAACTGATCAGAGCATACAGGGATATATATGTGGATAAGAAAAATAAAATAACAAAGTACTCCGTAGTGGAGAGCGGTTCGGATCGAAGGCCAAGAGAGAATGATGTGGTGCCTTGATGCCTAGAGAGGACAACGGGTTATTTATTATTAGTCGGAGAATAGATTACGCGAGTACCAGATGAGTAATCACTAATCAAGGAAGAAAAACTACAGGAGCAGTAACCAATCATGACAATCAATCACGACATTTCCCCATTCAATCAAACCATCCGAAGCCAGAGTGCAGATTGGGTAATGCCCCAGCATAGGCTGGAGGTGCCCTCAACCTCAACCTCCGAGTATGATAATAATATAGATTAAGCTCTGCTTCTAGATCCTGCGTATATATGTAGCTGCGTCGTTTTATTAGTAGTGACCGCGGAAAGAAGCTTCTCTGCAACCCTTTGGATCCTCTTACCTAAACCTCTTTTCCCAGTGTAAGTCTTTTTTATATTGGTGTTGCTGGAATGTTCACGCCTGTACCTAAACCTATTCAATGCCGCCGTTTTGGATATGTTGAACATTGAAGGGTCATGCCTATGGATATAAGCTAATCAATTCCATACTACGATCTAACTGCTAAGTGCTAACTATACATATTGTCTGCTGTTATACTCAGTACTACTATTGCTACCACTGTCACTACTACGATCTATATAACCTGAAGAATACTACCGAGTACCAGCTAATATATAGTTCCCTAACCCTCCCAGATCTCTAATACGTCTGCTACAACATACTGCATCTACCTACAAGCCTACATCTTATATACAGCTACAGCTACTACCTATTACCATGGACAAGCAGCGTCGTTCGACTCGTCTCATGGCGCATACCCAAACCACCAACCATCCCAATTACTTCCCTCTGTCCAACCAACGCCACTATCCTGGTACTGAAACCAGTACTATGGATACCGAATCACATTTGGCACCCTTTGCCAATATGAATGTGAACTTCGACCCTTCCGAGGGTGCTGGCGGTCTTTCCGTCAGTTCGTATGATAGCGTTGACGATGATCGGGGCTATCCTACATACGGTATGTGACAGGTATTTTCTTGCATGGTTGTTTGATATTCATGGATGGATCTGGCATACTTCGAAACTTCTGCTGGCTTTTCCTCTGGGAAAAGAGAGAGAGAGAAAAAAATTGATTGCATGCCCGAGCACGCCATTCTGTACCCCGATGAGTTAGTACGTCGTGAAGGCTACTACGTGCTAACTCCTCCCCTGCACTGACCGTGCGTTCCTCCTGCGCTTCCCTTCGGTCTCTCTCTCGTCTGCACTTTTGCACTTTGCCAATTGCCAAAAACTAGCAATATCCTTACTTAGCCCGCCATTCCTTGACTTCTCTTTGCTGCCATGTCCCGCGGTGCTCTATCGCGTGTTTGCAAGTGGACGGACGTCGATGAAGAGATAGCTCCCTTCCTGTACCGTCATCACCACCACAACTATTACTGCTCATACCATTACTCTCGCTAAACATCACCAGCAGATCAAATGCTTCCCTATCCCGCCCATTCCACCGTCATCTACCCTCCAGTCCCCTACGCCACCGACGACCTCGGCCACGGCCCGCCAGGCGCCTTCACCCCGTCCGACGTGTCCCCGTCCATCTCTCCCCCAAATGGCCAAATCGACACCTCGAAGTACAGCACCTCCATCTCCGGTGACCGCATCGCCTCCGCCCTCGGTCAGGAGGAGTACGCCCGCCGAGCTGCCGAAGAGGACCGCCGCCGTCGAAACACGGCCGCCAGCGCTCGCTTCCGCATGAAGAAGAAGCAGCGTGAACAGTCTCTCGAGCAGACCGTGCGCGAGACCGCCGAGAGGAACGCCAACCTCGAGGCCCGCGTGGCCCAGTTGGAGTTGGAGAACCGTTGGCTCAAGAACCTCGTGACCGAGAAGCACGAGGCTAATTCGGCTCGTTTGGCCACTTCGCGGGAGGAATCTGGGGAGCTGGATGCCGGGAATCGCAAAGCTAACAATTGCGTTCCCGGGAGCGGACAGAAACACATCCAGCCAAAAAAGAAGGGTGTCGGGACGTCCGCCTAGGTCCCAAATGAAAGAAGTGGTTGGAGGTGGTGGATATGGATGTCGTTTTATCGGTGTTGGTCTGTTGGTGTTGGGGTTTGAATTTAGTTAGTTGATGTGTTTGCTTTCTCTCTCTCCCTTTTCTTCCYTTTTTTTTTTTTTTTTTTTTTTTTTTKCGTTTCATCACGTTCTTTTCCTTTGATTTCTTTTGTTCCATGCTGGTTCTAATATCCTCAACTGGCATCAATCCTGCTGGCGTGAAGAGTGTGAAGAGTCCTTTGTTAGTACTTCGTGCTTTGTTTTCAAACTGTTCGACGTCGACCAGATTGATAATCAACATAATTCACCCGAGCTCCGTCTTGAAGATTGAAGATTTCAAGCAAGCACTGTCTCTCAATCTGTCCAGTGACCAATTACCAGTAATTGGCCAGGTAACCAATAGATCGACTGATTCGACTCAGAATCGTGCCTCAGGCTGCTTATCTGGTCCGGCAGCTTAAATGTTCAATCAAGCCTGCACTCTAGCAGTACGTAGTTGCTTCCATAGATGTCGGTCGAAGACTCGAAGTGAGAGTGCACTCTGGATACAGTCAAACCTGGATATAAGAATACTGGATAAAAGAATATCCTGACTTATAAGAATAGGGGTCCCGGTCTCAAGGTTTTTATAGTGGGAAATAAGAATATCCTTCCCATAAGAATATTCTTAAGATTCTCGGTCTCAACCTTATTTTTGTAGTGTGATATTCTTATAGGAGTAGTCAACAGGTCAACTGGCTGGTGGTGTGGCAGGTGCATATATACATCAAACCGATATATATATGCCACCAGACGATACATATCATCAATATCAATCCTACCACACCAACGTACCGCATGGCTATACTAAATTTCTCCCAGTTAATAGTGTTAGGATACATGAAATTGGCTTTCGAGTCTATTGAAAACATCATGCTTTGGTTCATTGAAGCAGCAAGAAGACGGACAGCCGTCACAAGTGGCGGCTCCAAGAGAATTTGAGGTGTCAATGCGACCCTAAGAAAGCGGCACAACGCAGTATCACAACGTATGTCTCTTTTAAGGCCGGAGAAAGTCGAGAAACTGTTCAAATGTACATGTACGGTACATAATCAAGGTCTACGGGCGTTAAAGGAACGGGAATGGGGAGAACTTAGTATAAGAATAACCTGACTTATAAGAATATACCCCCCGGTCGGCCCCACATTCTTATAGCCAGGTTTGACTGTACGTATTTGAGGGATATTTTGCAGCCGGAAAGTTGGAAGGGTGGATCAGCGCTGATCTCTTACCAAATTTAGGTTTAGTGTTTGCGCTAGTAAAATAAATGTGTAATAAATTTGAGGTTACTGTATCATTACAAAGGATGAATAAGCCTTGTAATACAGTCAACTCTCGCTATTACGATACAAACCGTGCAGCCAAATCCTATCGTAATACCAAGAATATTTTACTACCAATTTGGTGCCTCAGGCAGTAAGTCACGTGATGTTAATTCCTGGTAACTTATTGTAACTTATTCCTGGTAGCTGGCTCGTGGTAAGTCGGTAACTGGTTTATGGAGGCTAATTCATGGAGGCTGCTTCATACATGTGCATAGGGCGAAGAAAAGGTATGGCATTAAAACGGTAGGAAACCAACGATATAAACTACCCTGTGACAACGACCGTATCCGCTTACTGTCCACCCAATCCCTCTGCTTCTCCAACCCCCGTATACAAGCTCCATCTTGAAATCAAGCCCACTTTAGTGTCTTGGCGCGGCGCATATAGGGCTCTGATTGGTCGCCCTTTTGATTGGTATAACGATATCTGGGAAAATGAAAAAAATATATCGGTTATCGGAAACCAAGAGCTTTTGGTGGGATTTTGGTGTGTCTGGAAATTGTCCAGGGGGATTGTATCGTAAAAGGGCGATTATTGTAATAAGGACGATCGTAATAGCAAGAGTTGACTGAATATAAGTTAATTATTCGAAACCCTAAGACGTGTTCGCGTTTTGGCCCTAAACTGATCCTGACGGATTCTACGTATGTAACCCTATCTATTCCTAAAAGTTGCCTATGATTAGTATGATACCCGCATAGAACTGCCGTTGCTTGTGGATTACGGAGTTTAGTGCCAATTAGCCTTAGCGCAATCTGCATGGAAGAATCGAATGGCAAGATATTAATATTGAGCCCGCCGTCACTGGCGAGTAACTGGGGTTGTTTAGGGTTCGTGCCTCGGCGATGGACGAATTAAAGGACCTCGAGTGTTTTTTTCCCCTGCGCCGGTAGCCTACATGCATGTACGGCCCTACCTATATGTACAGTACATGTAGGCACTACTATGTAGTAGGCCTAGTACATGTACCTATGATAATAGGTTGGGATTACAGGGATGAATACATACATATGTACAACATACTCTGTACTTTGTCTATGACCTAGGTATTCAAAAGCACCTCCGTCCTCTCCCTATACCACCGCTCAAGACAAGCCCGCCTCTGAGCCTGCGTCATACCCTCCACAACAAGCGCAAACTCTGTGGCATTCGAAAACCCAAACCGGCGAGCCATGCTACAGAACTGTCGCTTCGCCACATCCGGGGGAGGGTGGTATTTGAACTCGATGCGTCTAATAGTTTCGCCATCGCCGTTCGGACTTCTGTCATTTCCTGCAGCGTTCCCATTCCCACTTTGCTGTTGTTGTTGTTGTTGCTGGTCCTGCTCCTGCCGATGATTACTTCGCGCCATCACGACAACATTATTCCGATAATCCTGGGAGTTTGGGAAGACTTGCAGATCGCCCGGTTGGGAATGCGAGGAGTCGACGAGTTCGGCGCGGCGGCTTAGTCGTTCTTCGACCTTGGAGGAACCGATTACTTCGTTGTTCATGTGCGTGTACTCGACTCCGGCGCCGGCTAGGATGGCTTGGATTGGGTCGTGTTTGGGTTGTTGGGTCATCCCTCCTCCTCCTAGGGCTTGGAGAGATTCTTTGTTTTTCTCATCACTGCCGCAGATTGTGGCTGCTAGTTGGCTTATGGCCGTGTCGTTGTTGGGGTCAGACTCTTCGCTGGCTCCAGCTGCGTTGCTGGCGTCTTGTTCGTTTTTCAGTTCGATGTCCAAAACGTCGACTCCTGCTTTGCTCTCTGCGACGTTGGTTTTGTTGACTATATCCCGTAGGACGACGTTGTCTTTATTATATTCAAAGAGATTGGTCAGGCCGAAGATCTCTCCCTTTTGGTCTTTCTTCTCCTGTACGCCTTTGAAGTATCTTCGTTCCGAGCTTGCGTTGTACCCAATGTTGGCTTGTTGCTGTTTGTAGATCTGTCGCGCGTATACGATCTCCTCGATCGTCCCGGCTGAGATGAGTCGGAATACTTCGACGTCCCGGTGTTGACCGATGCGATACGCGCGATCCTGGGCTTGCAGGTCGTGGGATGGGTTCCAGTTCGGATCGACCACGACCACTTTGTTCGCCGATGTGATATTCAGCCCGATCCCTCCGGCTCTCGTAGAGATCAAAAAGACAAACTGTTGCGGGTCCGAGTTGTACTCGTCAACGACCCTTGCTCGTTCCTCGTAGCTCATCGCTCCGTCCAGGTAGCTGACGTTGTAGCTCGTATGTTGGAACAGCATCTGCAGCATCTTCAAGAGGCGTACACTGTGTGAGAAAACTAGGACCTTGTCTCCGTTGGCATGCCACCATTTGAGCAATTTGCGAAGCACTTTCCATTTTCCGCAGAATTCGGGGTTTGCATAGTTGACTATCGAGTCCCTCGTGCGATAGAGCTTTTGCCACTTACCGGGTACTGCAATCTCCAGCATTTCCAGGTCCTTGTCCTGTTTCTCTAGCGCATCTGCCCCCTGCGGGATCAGAATCGCTAGGTGGTTGCTGAGCTTCTGGAGATTCGCTATGGCGGGGAAAACATAGCTTTGCCAACTGCCTCGACCGGGTATGATTCGTCGGCAGCACCAGCCGGCCTTCTTCCCCGAGTTGCAGTCGCACATCTCCGAAGAGTGTTTGATGTAACTGACAATGTCACTGTCTAGGAAATTCAAATACCCGTCCGCTTGCGTCTGAGTCAAAGGACAGAATACCACGCGGTCGCTTTTCTTTGGAAGTTGTTCGGCGATCAAGGATTTCATCCGTCGGAGGAAGAATTGAGGCAGGAGATTCTCGACTAACTTCTTGGCCGTCTTGCGAGCTTTGCTTAACTGGTAGACTGTGGCATCGTGTGACTGGCCTATCTTCAGGGGTTCGGAAATCACCTTCTTCCACGTCGATAGGGGACCAAGCTTCCCGGGGTTCGTCCAGTTCAATAGCGTCCACAGCTCTTCGTACTTATTCTGGATCGCAGTGCCGGTCAGCCCAATCCTACAGAGAGCATTGATTTCATCCATCGCTTTGGTGGTTTCAGAAGTCCGCTCCTTGAACTGATGGCACTCGTCGGCAACCACGCAATCCCATTCCACCATGTTGACTGAGCTCCTGTTATTGCGGTACGTGGTGTAGGTCGTAATCAGGACTTCCACTCTCCCTGATTTCGCCGCTAACAGCGCCTGATCCTTATCCACGCCGTGGTAGACTTCAACATGCCACCAGCCCCAGCGCTCGAATTCCGACCGCCAGTTCCGAATCAGCGTCCCGGGACACACGATCAGCGTCCGAGGGTACCATTTGTTCTGATCCGACCTCCGGGATTTTCGCATCCTCTTTGCGTCTCGTTCATCGCCGGTTTTGCCGTAAGCTGCGGTCAGAAAGGCAAGGACTTGCACTGTCTTTCCAAGACCCATGTCATCACCTAAAATACCACCCTTCTGGTAAACAAAAAGTTCATGGAGAAAAGCTGCCCCGTCAACTTGGTACTGGCGCAGCCACTGTGCAATCGGCGCGGGGATAATGCCCAGAGAGTACGGAAGAGTGATATCTTTGTACTCACGACATGGTTCGATATCACCAAACACGGGCTTTTCTGCCAGGGATTCCAGGCGCTCATCATCGGAGAAGTCCACATCGTCAAAATCCGGCGGTAGCTTCAAGCCAGACTGTCGCAGTGTTTCCGTCCCTCTGTCGAATTGACTCCGTCGTTTCTGCACGTAATCAGGCATGGTGTACTCCATACCGTCGTCTTCGGACGATACTTCTCCATAATCCTTGAAACGTCGCCTTTTCTTGCGTGGTTCATTCTGGTCTCTTGGACGGAGACCAACGAAGGAATCCGACTTTGTTTTTGCTTTTGTTTTGGCGGAGGTGGTCGTGTTGCCTCCTCGCTTGCGTTTAAGCTTTTTCCTGTTTTTGAATTCGTTGTAGGCAGCTTCGGCGTCATTGAATTCTGAATCGTCGCTGTCGCCATCGTCGGAAGAGATTATTTGCGGCGCGACAGGTGGAGGAGGTTCATGCTTTACTGTCTGGGGTGGTTTCGGGGCGGTTACTTTTGTGTTATGAGACAGGTTTCTGTCAGGGACAGCGGAACGAGGCCTATTCAGCACGCCGGTGAGTTCCAAGTCATCGTCATCCTCGTCGCCTGAATCATACGTAGCGTGAGCGGCAGAGGTCATGGTGGAAGTAGTCGAGAATCGAGAATGATCGCCGAGAAACGCGGAGATGCGGAGGGCGGAACGCGTAAATTGAGAGCTAAGATTTCCCGAATAGGAAAGGCTTATTTAACCTTATCTAATCTTGATCTTTTTGTTTTTTGCGATCTTCCTCTGTCGCATACCTCTCCTCTACTACCAATCGAACCGAAAAAAAAAAAAAAAAAAAAAAAAAAACCATACAAAATGCCTCTAGACACCTCTACCACATATCCTCTCACAAAACTACGGCTTGATGGCCGTCGCTGGAACGAACTCCGACTCCTCCAAGCACAGATCTCAACGAACCCCGCCAGTTCGGGGTCATCTTATTTAACTATGGGTAACACGGCCATCATATGCTCGGTGCATGGTCCAGCTGAGGGTCGTCGAGGAGAGGGAGGAGGTGGTGGTGGTGCAGGGAGTTCCGCGGGTGCAATAGTGGAGGTGGATGTCAACGTTGCAGGATTCGCCCAGGTTGATCGGAGGAGGAAGGCTGGTGGGAGTGATAGGTATGTCGCTACTACTACAGCTGTATTATGGTAGTCTCGCTAATTTAAGCTGTCTCCAGACAATCTAATCGAATCGCGACAATTCTTCGTTCTGCCTTCCAGTCGCATCTTCACACATATTCATATCCACACAGCAGCATCCATATCCACGTATCGGTTCTCTCATCCGACGGATCTCTACTCGCGGCGGCTATCAACGCATGCACGCTTGCACTGGTCGATGCAGGAATCCCCATGCCGGGACTCCTGTGTGGCTGTTCATCGGGCATGAGTGGCAGCGCATCGACACCGCGAAACCCGACCAATGACGAGCTCGATCCGCTCCTGGACGTCTCGTTACCAGAGGAGCAGGAGCTTCCGGCATTAACGGTCGGGACGACCACGGCAGTGCCGGTGGGAGAAGACGCGATGGACGAGGATGAGAGGGAGAGTGGGATGAAGATCTCGGTTCTTCATATGGACTCGAAGGTGCATGCATCGTACATTGAGACGTTGCTTGCGGTTGGGATTGACGGGTGCAAGCAGATTCGAGCGGTGTTGGAGAGCATTGTGAAAGGGTCTGACAGGGTGTATTTGGCCCGGGTCTGACCTTACATGTTGATTGAACCTTACATATATCTGTACTCTGTATGCATCAATAAGAATGATGATCGGTAGAGGCGATGCATCAAGCAAAATGTCGGCGGTTATTCCTCGACAGTAGCGATTCCCCGTGATCTGCGTTAGTCAGCACTTACTAAGCAGGGCAACCAGCCGAGCCAATCGGGGCGTCCAGAACGGGAAATCTGCTCAAATCCGCTGCAATCCCGCTCAGAAAAATCCACTTCAGGCTTCTTGTCCTTGTCCAGGTCGCTCGCTTCCAGGAAAAACACATCGTAGATGCATCGGAGGTATTCTTCCCATTGTAACGGTAGTTATGACATATTATTCCACACGCGAGGATGGTTTCTTTTTTTTATAAACATGACAGCTGCCTATCCTCTCTTCTGCCTTCTTTTATATATACAGAGTACCTCCCAGTGATACACCTGTTAGATTGAGGCAGTTGACAACTCATCGATTCTCGATATCACACTTCATATCTGAGCTAGGGAAATCAAAACCCATCCATCATGGACATGTCGATGGGTACTAATACCATGCCCATGGATATGACTTCCACGGGCACCGGGACCATGTCCATGTCCATGTCCCCAACCTCGACATCGTCAGGAATGGGAGGAATGGGAGGAATGGGCGGTATGGGCGGCATGGGAGGCATGGGAGGCATGGACATGGGAGGCTGCAAAGTTTCTGTAAGATGCATATTCACGATGACAATTGCAAGACAAAGACAAGAAACTAACCACAATCCCAGATGTTATGGAATTGGAACACCATCGACGCCTGTATGCAACATACAATTCCTACCTGGAGTCAAACAGAATGAAAAGTCAAGTCAAGCCAAAACCAAACCAACTGACAAAACCATCCCCGTCATCAATCAGGCTTCATCTCCAAAGGATGGCACATCACCTCCCACGGCATGTTCGGCGGCTCCTGCATCGGCGTCATCTCACTAGTCCTCTGCCTCGAATTCCTCCGCCGCGTAGGCCGGGAATACGACGCTTTCATCCTCCGCCGATCCCGCCTAAGACGACAGTACCTATCAGTCCCGCAATCCGTGGTCACCCAGAACAGTAATAGCCCAGGCGCACCCGGCAATGATACCAATACCTCGAAGCTCGATCCCGAAACGCATGCGATTGCATCCCCAACCGCAGCAAACGCATCGCCCCCTGTCGCTGCTGCTGCTCCGCCGCCGCTTATACGGCCTACCTTTGTTGAGCAGGTTGTCCGAGCGGCGTTGCATACGATGCAGTTTGCTGTTGCGTACTTTGTCATGCTGCTTGCTATGTATTTTAATGGGTATATTATCATTTGCATTTTCATTGGCGCGTTTTTGGGCGCGTTTATGTTTTCTTGGGAGCCGTTAGGGTCGCATGAGTCCGAGTGAGTTTTCTCTTTTCTTTTCTTCCTTCTATCTATTTTCGTTTTGGATATCATCACTAACACTTAACTCAGAAGAATCGACGCAACCAAAGTGACGGGATGCTGCGGGTGATTTTGATTCCCTACTCGACAACCACCACCGCCACCACCACCACCTGCACAAGCAAGGATCACTGCATCCGTATCCGTTTGAATCCTCCTTCACCTCCTCCTCCAACTCCAACCCCCAAAACGAATAATAATACCTATTTTCTACACCACCGATATACCACCAATATACCAACAACCCCCGACCCGAAAAAGAAAAGAGCATGTATAATAACGACCTAACGACATGACATCAAGTGCGCTTCACTTCACTTCACTTCTGCTTCCACCAGCTTCTGCGTCTGCCTCTTTTTTTGCTTCATCTTTTTTTTTTTTTTTTTTTTTTTTTTTTTCTTTCCTTTTTGGCTGACTTAATGATAATAATGGGTCTGGTTCATCGTCTTTTACTTTACCATCTACGCATTATTAATAGCATCTTATCATAGTAGTACGCTAATATCACTTCAAAGAATTTGACGAGGTTGATTATTGCTTGCTTGCTTGATTCTTGCTAGTAGTTCAAGGTTATTCTTAAATGTGGTCTGATAGTCACGTACATGTGGTAGTACGGAGTGTAGTGTTACTGATCCCTCTTGGATAGGGCTCAGGGCAAGGGCTACGGTACCTATATAGTATATACATGCTGGCAGAAATAGCGCTGAACACGCAACCATGTTTGCACCTCTCCGTCTATCACCTTCACTATCATAGGTAAGTTACCCAACATATGCTCCGTACATATCCACATCAATTAGTACCAGCGCATGACAGCTCATGCGGCATACATACATACAGAGCGGATTGACATGATAGATCAAACGGTTCATTGAGACCGATGCATGCAGCATATGTATACCAAATCGCAGAGAAATCGTCAACTGTGTTGACAAATACCTGTGTGGATTATGTTGATGAGTCGAATCCCGTGCGGCGTCAAAGTGTCAATGTAAAAGAATCAAATACGCATCATGCCATGGACCGCTTATCAAGCAGGTGACCAACAGAAACCGTGGCTTAGACCGTGGGCCGAGCAACGTAGGCCTATGGCCCCGTGTGAACGCACATCAAAACCGTATAAGCGATATAGACAGTAGCGCAAGTAAAATCAATTGCGGACAAATTCCAACAAAATCCAACTACATCGTACAAAAGTTCATATTACGTGACGAGAAACAATCAAATGCGAGCTCTTTTAATAACAGACAACAAGTAGGCGATCTAGATTACACCATGCAAGTTATGGTGACCATCAACCTGAGAGCTCGCGGCAAGCAAAGCAACTCATCGTGGCTCATCAATGAAGAAAGGTCCGCCGTTGATCCGACTCCAACCTTTACAGCTCACCGCTGTCAACGATCTTGGGCTTGATGTTGGAGCGGACAGCACCGGTGCTGCTGCCAAGGGCCTCAATGTCCTTCACGACCTTGTAAGAGTCGTCATCAGCGACCTCACCGAAGACGACGTGCTTTCCGTCGAGCCAAGAAGTGGGGACAGTGGTGATGAAGAATTGGGAGCCGTTGCTGTACGGAAAGTCAGTCAGTTTTAAGTGTTGACCAGTAACAAGGCAAGCAAGAAACATTGACTCACGTGTTAGGGCCAGCGTTAGCCATGGAGAGGAGACCAGGCTTGGTGTGCTTGTAGAGGAAGTTCTCATCGGCGAATTTCTCACCGTAGATGGACCTGCCACCAGTGCCCTACAAAGTGAACGAGACGGTTAGTTACAAATTCCATCGACAATGCCAACCTCTATAATATAGAGATCAATTAACTAATTATTTCACAAAAAAACTCACGTTGTGACGAGTGAAGTCACCACCCTGGAGCATGAATTGAGGAATGACACGGTGGAAGGTGGAGCCCTTGTAGCCCTGGCCTTCGGGAACCTTGCAGAGCTCACGGAAGTTCCTAGCAGTCTTGGGGACGTCCTTCTCGAAGAGGTTGAAGACGATACGGCCAGTCTTGGCTAGAAGACACGGCGAAATACATGGTCAGCACGGATGAAATCCCTCACGGTTGAGTAGGGACGGCAATGGGTAAAATTCAACTCACGAGCACTGGAGCCCACAGGGGCGTACTGGACGTCGAAGAAAGCCTTAGCGTTGGACATGATTGCTGAAGACTGGAAGGTACGGATTGGAGACTGAATAGAGGATGATGGACGATTGACGCGAGAGCAATTGAGGATGAAGGAGGAAAGAGGACGGAAAGCAGAAGAGGAAGAGGACGAGGAGGAGGGGCAGAAGCAAGGCGGGGTTATGGCGGTTGACCTCAGGGCGCTCCGGGAGAACATTGTTGCGGGCTCGAGGGAGGGGCAGTCGCCTAATCGGGTATAGTTCTGGTTACATAAGAGACTTCGTCAGCGCATTCGTACCAAGAGTGCAGTACGGAAATTTCGCCCGAGAATGCCAGCAATTCCTGGGCGACTTCGACCCGCGGCCACCAGGAACACAGCTTCCTAGGGGAATTGGAAGACCATGAAAGCTGTCTATGCATCCTCTGCTTTCTCCTTGCCACTATCAAAATCAATTAGACACTCACAGTTGTAGAGGTGACCCGGATGGCTCGGTCTGTTGGAATGCTGCGGAGAGCAAAAGAAGGTCTGGAGACAGGAAACACGAACCGAGCTTGGAACTAGCAATTACCGGGGCAAACCGGGACATAAGTACCACACGTGACTCTGCGATTAGGGCTTACAATTGCGTCGCGCCACTTCATTGTTGTTTTGTTTGTGAGTATGATATGCCGTTGTCGTTGTCTGCGGCAAAGGAAGTATCCTTAACTCAAGCAATAATAGCAATAATAGGTGAAATGGGTACCTCGCCGGCCTCCGGCGACGAGCCGGTAGAAGAAACGACACGAATGTACATGTACAAGAGAATCGTGTCCCTTGCAGAGCTGTACATGTGAGAGGAGCAGTCACAGTAAGTATGATACGTATGTAGATAGTTTTGCGGGTAGAGGGAGAAAGTAGTTCCGAGCAACCGCCGGCTTACGGATTGCTGCAGTGGATTAGGATGGGTGTTCATTAGGGCTTTACTCCATAGACGGTTAATAGAAATAACAGAGAAAGATGACCGTAAATTATTGAATTAAAAAGATATCCGAACAATTTGTTACATTTGTCTTTTTGGTTTTTTTCTTTTTTCTTTTCATGAATCCCTTCAAATAACCATTTACTCCGACGCAGTAGTGCGCTTGGTAGCTTCACCCCTGCCAGTGACTTACAGCACCCATGGGCTCGAGCTTAGAAGGAGTCTTATCCTCGAAGTACTTGGGGTTGGCAACCTTGCGGGGCTTCCATGGTCCCTTGTATGCCGGGTCGTCGAACAGAGGAGCGGTTTACTTGCCCTTGTAGGCAGGGTTCTTCTTCAACGGACGGGTCCAGGGGCCACATCCCGAAACCTCGTTACACTTGGGGTTAGAAACAGTGGGAGGAATCCAGTCACCGTCCTCCTCATCATCCCAGTCCTCTGGCTTCTCGGCCTCAGGGTCAGGGATGGCGGTCGGCTCATCCTCGAGCCAGTCCTCGGGCTTAGTGGCTTCCTCATCGACAATTTCGTACGGCTCATCCTCATTCCAATCCTCAGGCTTAGTGGCAGACGGGTCGACCAGTCCAGGATTCCCGACCCGTCTGCCAGCTTCCTGTCCTTGGGGTCATCGATTTCCTTCTCGGGGTTGACCGGGGGGTCAAAGTCCTCAAGTAGAGTGCCGTTCTTGACAGCGTCACCATCGATCTAAATCTGGAAAGTCTGGTCGGGTCTAACGATCAGGGTGTAGAGAGTGGTAAGTTTGCTGGTGCGAGCACCTGAAGGGCTCTTAAGGTGTTTCTCCTCGTATTCGCCGGTCTTGGGGTTCTTGTGACGGAAAATCAAGTGAACCTAGAAGAGTCAATTACGCCATTCATAGCAATGCCAGTTTCTTTCGAAATACCTTGTTGGTGACACCACACCTGTCAGGACCAAACATGATAATGTAATGGCTGGCGTTGGAGAATTCCTCGGCGTGGAGTTTTTGTTTCAAATACGCACCACCGCAGCTCAGAGATTCTTAACCAAAGGAATAATTATCAGCGTCCAAGCCAAAAGAACCCAATTGAGTGCGCAACGACTTACTCTGCGGCTTAACCTCGTACTGAACAACCAAGGTCTTTCCCTTGTTATCAATCTTCTTGGGAAACTTCTCGCTGCGAGGATTCCCCCTGGAAGTCATTGACGGTCCATCGGTTGTTCTGCAAGGCTGGGTTTCCTGTCCATCGTCCCTCCGTTCGGGAGACCCTTTGGAGGCAGAGGGAAATGGGAGGTTATGTTGGGATCAGTCGATGGAGTGCTTATGGCGCTATAAACAGACTCGTTGCTGCTAAACCGATCCGGGTTGGGTGCTACATCAAAGTAATCCGGGGACTGCAGTTGAGAAATGCCGTCGTTGTCATCCTCATCCAACTCATCAGCAGGAGTAGGCCGGATTTTGACAAGACGAACAAGTTCAACAACGGCTGCACATAAGTGAGACGCAGCAGCATCTAGTAACGATACAGGCGAAATGCCTTCCGAATTGGCAAAATTCTTGGATGCCGTTATCAAGTTATTCGCCGTCGCAGTGACTCGGTTCCTGACCTTGGCGAGCACAGCTGCTGTTGAATCATCATCCTGAGGCACATTCACGTCCTGCAATATCCGACGGACAATTAAGATAGCAACCGTCACTTGCAGCATAACGAGGGAGGGCTCATCAGAGCGTGCAGTACGCAGAAGATCGTCGATAGACATCTGAAATCTCGTGACATGGATGTCCTTGACCATCCCGTCCTGTTGTAGGAATTCATCTTCTTTAGCAACAGAGCCGGCATCCGGACGAAAATCCGCGATGCCAACCGACGACGTACGTAGCTGTCGCAACTGCGCCTTGGCCTTGGCATATCGACTTTTCCACTGTTCGACTTCACGATGCAGCCTATGGACATCCTTGGATAATTGCTCTTCACGGTCCCAGTTGGACTGGCTCTGCTCCGATAAGGCTCTCATCTCGTCTAAGAATTGCGTCGCCTGTTGTCTCACCTCTTCTGTCACCTGCTCTTGCTCATGTAGCTCAACCTGCAACCTCTCGTGCCTGTTCTCGAGATCGTTAAAGCTTGCTTGCAGCTCGGGGTCCCCGGTATCTTGCTGCGCCGCCTCACGCGTTTTACTTTGTTGAAGTTGCTGTTCCATGTCCCCTTGTTCCGTTCGTAATTTATCCAACTCAAACTGAAGAGAATTATTCAGACCCTCTGCCTTGACAATTTTTCCCTGCAGTTCTTGCGTAAGATCTTCCCACTGCTGTTTCTCCTCATAATTTTTCTACCTCAGTTCGTCAGTAAGAGCCAAACTAATCAAACCAGCTATTAGGCTCATTGGCATACCTGAGATCTCTCCTGCTCCTCCTGCATTTGTGAAACACGTTCGTCCTTCGAACGAACCTGTTCTTCCAACTGCTGTACCCTGTCCTGCAGGTAAGCCACCTGGGTTTGGGAGTCCTGCAACAGCTTTCTCTCTCCGTCACCTAAAGTCGTTGTGGTCCCCCTCCTACTCTGCAAAGCCGAATCCAGATTAAACGCATCACTCCGAGCGTCGATATCACTGCCAACCGCGTCATCATCATCTTCGACCAAAGTGCTCTTGTTAGGGATCATAGTGTTGCTCTGGAAAGATTTCGGTGACGGACCGCCATCACTACTATTACTCAGAGACGCCTTGCGTGGAGGAAAGAGACTACTTGATGACCCTCCGGAGGGGAGTCCACTCCCCATGTGATTGTGAGGAGACGTCCGAGATTGGGACCTCGGCGGCAAAGGATACCCATTCGACCCGTGGCCACTAGGGGGAGGACCCAACGACGGTCTCCTGTGAGCAAACTGGGGAAATCTTCTCTCCAGCTCACGGAAAACATCTGTGGCTAAATCCTTAAATCGTTGATGCTGAAGAGAGGCGAGTTTCTGACGGGCCTGGTTGCGCTTTATGTGAAACTCATCTCGCGGAGGGAGGAAAGGAGGAACGTCAGGATTAGGCGTACCGGGCCGTCCTGGATAAGAAGAAGCCTGTTTCCTTCGAAGCAGCTCATCGTAAACGTCGGTGCTGAGTTCGAGAAATTGAGTCGGAGAAAGTCTCATCAGTTTTTCTCTGGCCTTGTCGGTTTTGGGTGTCGCATTTGCGTCTTGGTGATTTGCCTGAAGAAACTTGAAAAATGAAGCATGATGTGCCGAAAGACTTTCGTGCATCGGTCTGTTCTTTCTGCCATTTTGTTGATCACCTAACGTTCCGCTGCTGGACCGACCGGCCACGGAACTCGGGGGCGACATTGGAGGCGCATTCGGCGATCGAGGAGGACATGACAGAAGGGATGCTGTATGATTACCTTGGGTCGAGGCAGCGGCGGACGAGATATGCGACCCAGAAGACTTCTGATAGTGATTGATTCCAGACCAATCACTCCCAGACATCGATGCAGGCGACATTGTACCTGGCAAGCCACTCATTCCCTTTTGAATATGCAATCTCGCGCAGACGGAGGCGAAGTCTCACCGATGGACTTGCCCTGTAGACTATCCGTCACTCACTCAATTATTATCCTTCGCAATTGGTATGTACTGTAGTAACCTTTTATGTATGATATTCCAGATACCAGAAGCACGCACGAGACAAGTAATAAACGTAAAGAGACGAACGACGTTCGGGGGACTGGACTGGAATTGACAAAAATCACTTCGCAAACGGGAGAACACGAGTTTCGAAGACGCAGCTGCACTATGAAGTAGTAGTGGTGGTGCGTAACAGTAAACGACAGGAGGGAACGATCAATCAATCAGTCAGTCCTATTGGTGCATGGATGCATGGACTCGCTGAACCGCCTGCAAACGAAGGTAGCCAAAGACAAGAAGAGAAATAATATGTCAACAGTCAACGCAGTAGTAAATCTATTATGCAGTTTATGATATAGTGAGTATTCTGTAGTCTAAAGTCGTAGTAAATAGTCAGTCGTCGTCGACGTCGTAATAATGATAGGCCGCGTCTGCAGCGGAAGATAAGTCCGAGGGAATGGAGGACTTGGATGGCAACAAGGATAGGAGCACTCAGATGGACTGATAGAGATGCAGACAAGACAAAAGAGAGGATTTATATATGTAGGAAAGATGAAGAAATAAAGAGGAAGAAATAGAAAAGATAGACTTGCTTCTGGGGAGAACAACACAAGCTGAATACGGAGTATCATACGGAGCATTAGGTAATCGGCAAAATAAAGTGTATGGGGTTAACTTACCAGTTGCTCCTCATCCTTGGTTAAGACTTGAAGACTAGAAGACCTCGACGCCGTCCATCCAGGAACCGGTCATTCTCGTGCAGTTGGCAACTGGCACATGCTTTCCTGCATCGACTATGAGTCTATGATACTCCTGTTGACCATCACAATATCAAGGAAAGATTCTTCGAATTGCATATCTCTTGGACTCTTGCGACAAATTCTGTTCCAATAATATCAACCAATCATCACTCATCCAGCCACAGTTCTTCGTTCATGTGAGTTCAAGAGTCGTGTTGACAGGGAAATAGTCCATAGCCAAGTCTTCATCGAAAGAATAATCTGCTCAATAAACTGATGCTTGGCATGGGATTATGGGACATGATTCTTGGGAACATCCTCGAGGATGGATCGAGGATGGATGGATGGAGGCTGGATCTTGACTTGGCGTTTAAGCCACTAGGTACCTAGATCATCTTGCGCGTACAAGCCACACCATCAGATTACAACTGAGGCAGGCTTCAGAGTTGTTGCTTGCATATATGAAACATAGGGACTCCGAAGGGAGCCCAACAGAGATTGATCCATGTGAATTGAAATGCATCACCATAACGGCTTGAGCAATCAATCATCAATTCAGTACAGTAGCCTGCCTACCAGGCTAGCAGGAAGCAGCAACAAGTCATCATTAAAGTAGCTAAGTCAATTTGAGCCGAAAACAACCAGCGAAACGCTCCGTTCAACATGAATAAAAAGGTATATATACAAAGTCAGTCCTTTTCTGCTTCCACTTTATTCTTTTCTTCTTTTCTTTTCTTTTATCCTTCTTACTGTACAGTAGGGATTACTCTCACCACATGCTGCTCTGCTTCATTTGGCCGCAGTAAAACTCAAGTTCTTGGCCGCTCCCACAGCCGCTGATACCGGAGTCGCCGACCGCGTTGTCGGTGCAGTACCACGGTTGTGCGCCATGTGCGCTCTGACAAGGTGGCCCGCTGCAAGTGCTGAACACAGACTAAGTTCCGCTGCAAGTACAGCAGCACCAATGATACGGGCAAGCTGTCGGGCATTGTCGCCGGGATTAGTAGGATGGGAACCGCGCACTCCAAGCAAATCGAGCATTGCCGATTGGCCTTCAAGAATGGTCCCACCTCCGATAGTACCCACTTCTATAGAAGGCATCGAGACAGCGATCTGCAAATTACCATTGGAGCTGGTGAAGTCAATGGTCAGCACGTACAAGCAATAAGTCTCATGAATTCCGCTCGCAACTCACTTTCTCATTGTTGTGATGCAGCTGCTGCTTTCAACATTCTGCGCTGGATCTTGTCCCGTAGCAAGGAAAATAGCCGTGACTATATTGGATGCATGCGCATTGAATCCACCCAGGCTACCAGCCATTGCACTGCCAATCAGGTTCTTGCTGGTGTTGAGTTCAACAAGAGCGTCGACGTTACTCTTCAGGACATTCTTGACGACATCGCCAGGAATGATTGCCTCTGCCACAACCGCCTTGCCTCGTCCATCAACCCAGTTGATAGCAGAAGGTTTCTTATCGACACAGTAATTTCCAGACACGGAGATTGTAGCCATGTCGTCAAAGCCACATTCAGTGGCCATGACATGAAGTGCCTTCTCAACACCTTTTGAAATCATGTTCATGCCCATGGCGTCTCCGGTGGTTGTTTTGAAACGGATGTACAAGTACGTGCCAGCCAGAGCTGTCTTCATCGTCGTAAGACGGGCGAAGCGGCTAGTAGAATTGAATGCTGCTGTCATGATTCTCTGACCTTCCTCGGAGTCAACCCAGACTTTAGCAGCACCAGCCCTGGCGAGAGTAGGAAACCCGACACAAGGACCGCGTGTCATCCCATCGCCAGTCAGGACCGTGACTGCTCCCCCTCCAGCATTGATGGCTTTGCAACCTCGACTGGCGCTGGCAACCAGCACACCTTCCGTCGTGGCCATAGGGATGAAGTAACTCCGACCGTCGACATTCAATGGTCCAGCAACTCCCAGGGGCAATGGCAAATATCCGATGACGTTCTCACAGCAAGCACCGTGGACCAGGGCATAGTTGTAGTCCTTATACGGGAGTTTCGACGCTTCCAAAGAGGTTGTGGTAACTGACGTAGATGTGGTTCTCGACACAACGGCTCTGCGGACCTTGACCGCCCTGGTAAAGGCGTCGACACGGCTCATGACATTCTCATCTTCCAGAGTCTTTTCAAGGGCGTAACCAGGTATCTTACCACGGAGCGAGAGCTCTATCAACTCTTCATCAGTTAGAAGAGGTGCCTGCTTCTCTTTCAGCATCGCTTCGCACTCCTCGGGAGCCCTGTTGGATCCGTCTTGCTTCAACTCAACGGGTCGTGGAACCTTCTTCGGTTCGCTAGCGACTTCCTTCTCGAAAACAGGAACAGCAGGATCTTTGAAACTCCAACGTGCCGCATTGAACAAATAGCCATTTAAAAACACGCTCAAGGTCAGAGCAGCGATAATCCACTTGCTTATGATTGGGTCTTCAATGCTCTTCAGCAGACTCTGGAGTACTCTTCCACCCACAGCGTCTATAATTTGGTCGGTATATTCGATGTCAAGTGACCTGCTCTCTTCAGACGCGGAATAGTGCACAGACGGGTATTCCAATTTGTACTTGATCGGCGGGATGACAGTTACAACAGTCTCGGACATCTTGCTTTTGGCGGATACGTAAATTGAATCAAGTCCGTTCTCGGCGACTTTGTAAGGGTCGATTGGAGTAGGCGCAAGAATATTGGAAACTCGTGAGACAAACGGGAAACTAGAGTTTCGAAAAGGGATTGCGGATAGGTTCACGATATTGACCAAAACGAAGCCACCGACCATGAGGATCTTGAATCTGCGCACGCTGCTAGACTTGATCTTTCTCCCAAAGATACTGGCCTCGGTTGCCTCGCCACCACTCGAAGTCGCTCCAGGCCAGTTAGTGTTTAAGGCCACATTTTCCGCTACACGATGAGTGATTCCATCTTCCTCTAGGGCCTTGCGAAGTGCGACATGGCGCCTGATCCGCGTGACTTCCAGCTTGATGCATAAGATCGTGGTGTAAAAGGTAAACAGCAAGAGGCAGTCGAAAAACAAAATCCAGGCTGCAAGAAAGCAAAACTGCCGCAGACCACCTTGTACTCCGGAGGCCGCTCCGGCTACAAGGATAGCCAGCTCAATACAATAGTCACGAATGATTTCAAAGCCTTTTTCCTTTATTGCGTACTGAATCGACTCCTGGATGGAACGTGGCACATTGGTAGCCGTTTGGGAATTAATGGGTTGATCGGTCGCGCGAGTTGCTTCTGGCTTTTGCTGGTTGTTGCCTGCTGCAGCACTGAGTACGGCTCTAGTCAACAAAATTGGCTTCTCGAATCCAATTGTTATAACAAGGAACGGAAGCCCTTCAGATAGAAGAATTAAATTTATCGGAACGCCGAGTTTTGTGGTCACGAGGAGGCCGAATAGGAAGGAAAAGATACCAGAGAAGAGAACTGCGGCCGCCAACCAGAATTTGGAACCTAAGCGTCTCATTGAGACAAAGAGAGACACAAAGCTCAGGTGCATCGATAGGTATCCAAGCGCCATTATCACGATATCAATCGTTTCGGCGTGCTACTTTAGCGTTAGCCGGGACTTGTTCAGAATTCGAAGGCGATACATATTTTATGCGATACCTTTATCAAATCGACGAACGAGCTCCACGCATCTGTGAGCCAAAGTTTGACCGCCCTGCGAGAACCGTACACTGGACCACGAGCTGCCTTCATAATCCACTTCTTCTGTTCCACGTCATCTTCATCGGCCAACGGATCGGGTATTTCCTGCACGGCTTTGAGAAATTCCGGCACCTGATCAAAAGGCACAGCGAATGCCAACGACGTGTCGCTAGAAAAAGGAACAAAAAAATTCGGAGTATGAGGAATCGATTCGACCGAGGCATTTGCAGGGATAGGAATTCGGTTTGGTGGAGGAGCCGTGGAAGCCGACTTAGATGCGGAATCCGGGAATACAAAGGTAGCTAAAGCGAGATGCTGAGCGACCTGTCGTTTGGTTTTTTTCGAGCGTTAATAATAAGGAATCATGCCAATTTCTACAACGCAGTCCTTGGGAAGGAATGCCCTACCTTCTGATCCTCAGCCGTCCAAGCATCGTCGACTTGCCATTTCCAAGACGTGTGCACTCCCAACCTCAAATTCCTACTCCCCCGGAGGAGAGAGTCAACATCCACATGACCAGTAGCATTTCTAGGTGTCCCGACACTGTCGAAGAGACTGCCTTCGAGGAGACCGACATAAGTGGTACTGGCAAGCAGCGCGACGACTACAATTGTGTGGATGGGATGGAGACAGGCATGACGAGATATAGCTTGCAAGCCGTTGGTAACCTGGCGTTTAAGCCACCCAGGTTCATTGTCCCTATCCGTGTCTTGAAGGCGTAATTTCTTCGCGATCAACGAAGCGGCCATGGTGTAGACGGGTAACGAGCACAGCCGCAACGAGACCGCGCGGACCGTGTCTCTGAAGATCGACTTTAGAGAAAGTAGCGAGAGAAATCCCTATTGCCTGGTCGGTTTGTAGGGCCTGATATAGTTATTGACCCGGCGTCACGATTCTTATATGTATTCAACTAATTCGACAGCAGCATGTGGCGGTGAAGGGGAGAAAGGTACGATAGGAAGAGAAGACACCGGTTGTTGTTATGTTTGCAGCAAAAGAAAAAAACGGCCCTACAGATTATTTTACCGACTGAAAACGGTAGGACAGATTAGCATTGGAATTCAGGGCAAAAATTCACGGCCATAAGAGATCCTCAGCTTCACCTACCTGGACAAGAGCGGAAAGTCTTCCCTCAAGTGAACCAGTACAGAGTAGCAAGTCGTGACCAGCGAAGACAGGCCGAAAGGCAAGTTTACAGATTCAATCCGAGATCTTTTTTTCCTTTGCAGCTTCCCCGATCACGGACCTCCTGGAGGACGAAGTTAGCATGGACGATTTTCGGGAGGGAGCAGCAGCGAGCTACAGTAGTAGGCGGTGACCATTAGCACAACTCGGACGGAAATACCTTTATCCGAATTGGGGGATACCCGAGAACCGATGGAGTGGTTCATCCAATAATAAATCGTCAATGCTATGGTGGGGTCTTTATCAGATGAAATAAAATCACGTGATAAATATAGCCGAATAAAATAGGCCCTAAACTGTGTATAGTAGGCGGTAAACTATGCCCCATCAGAGGCGACACGATGAACTGTGTTTCTCTCATACTCTGTGCTCCGTACAGCAAATTGGTAAACGGTATGGCTGTCATGGTTGCTCAAAAGTCACATCGTACTGTTTCGCCTTGACTCGTCGTACAGTACTACTACTACAGTTTCAGCCTTCCTGACTCGATTGTTTTGTTGTAATCGAGGTCCAACGGTACTACCGTCACTACTACCTGCTTGATTACAACTCACATGTTCCCGATTGACCTTGAAAAATGTGTACTTGAAGAACTAAATGCCGTGTGATGCACTGAGTCTTGTTAGAAACAACGCTGAATACTCTACCATACAGCCTTCAGCCTTAAGACTGCGTGCCATCCTGCAGCAGCCGCATGTACTAGGAGCACGTCGGACCCTTATAGGATATCTTGCATCCATGCTCTATCTGATACCAACGTTCACACAGTGGTACTGTCAGTCCACGTCATTGGGAATGATAGCTGTCAGCGGCATCGGCGGAAGCGCCAATCTCAGTTCAATATGGAGTACTCGATCCAGTTTGGATAAGCGCCCTTTTGGACATTTTGCCGCCTGCGATAGACCGGATTAAAACCAGGAGAAGAAGAGAGCCTCTTGAACTTGCATTAGCATCTCTGCGAGTGCTAACTATTTCCAAAAATAGGAATACTGACTCTGAGTCGCTGGCTCTCGAGAGTCACCTTGTTTGGAGTTTCAACTTCAATGCACGGTCGATTGGGTATAACAACTCTTTGTCGTGCTTGGGCGCTTCTCTCGTCGCTCATGTCACCTGGCCATATGCAGAGCCATGGCTCTTCTTGTTTCATCCATCGTGAGAAACCGCTGTCGTAACTTCTTTGTTGCTATGCGCTTCAACACTGAAACCGGTAAATGACCTATGAGATTTGGCAGAGCTTTCGTCTGATCATTCATTTCTCATATTACAAGACCTACATACGGGTATTTAGTTTCACTGCCAGATGTCAGGTTGTTCTTTCACAAGCCAGGTGATGAATCTCAGCTGTCATTCATCATCGTCCTCTTTGTGAACTGGAAATAATACAAAGAGAACGGAGCGATGCTCTTAGCTTTCTTTTTCATCACTGATTTATATAAAACGTCTTGACCCTGGATGCCATGATCGATCATATTTTTTTCCTATATAACTGATTTTGAGAAGATATAAAACGTTCTCTTCGTGATTCCGCTGGCCGGTACCTGCGATTCATTCTTCACAGAAAGACGAAATAGCATATCCCTAATCCAAGACACTTGTCTCAATACCTACGAAACGAAGTTCAATATGTACGCGCCGGGGCTTCTCAAAGCGTCGTTTACTCTCCTGATTTCGACAGTATATGCCCATTCTTGGATTGAACAACTTATGGTGATCGGATCCAACGGAACATTCGTGGGTGAGCCAGGATATGCACGGGGCAATGTGCTTCGCACTTCTCCTGGATTCAGCGACACCGCCATGGTCCACCTGATACCCCCGAACGGTCGAAAAGACGTCAACAAGGTCCTTCCAACGGACAAGATGTGCAAAGAATCACAACAGTCCCAGAACCAGACTAAGGGCAGTCCAAGGTTGCAAGCAAGCCCAGGTGCAGCCATTGCCCTTCGATATCAAGAGAACGGCCATGTGACATTGCCCGAGAACTCACCAGGAAAACCGGATAACCGCGGAACAATATACGTTTACGGAACGGACAAACCGAAAGACGACGATACACTTCTCGGCATACACAAAGTCTGGAACCAGGACGGCTCAGGAGGAGACAAACGAGGAAAGCTCCTCTCGGTGCAGAATTTCGACGATGGCCGTTGCCACCAGATCAACGGGGGCAAGATTTCCAAAACTCGCCAACACGAGTTCCCGCATAAGGCTGACAAGCTGATGGGCGCCGACCTGTGGTGCCAGCAAGACATCGCCTTGCCTCAGGATGCCCCTTCCGGAAAGCCGTACACCTTATATTGGGTTTGGGACTGGCCTACGAAGCCTGGCACCCCGGGCATGCCTAAAGGAAAAACGGAAATTTACACGACCTGCATGGACGTGGATGTGAGTGAGAAGGCACCTAATACCAAGGTGCAAGGGCCAGCAGGCTATATCAAAGACCAGTCCCTGAACAGCGCAGCAATTCCGTCCCAATTTGAAGCGCTCTCGGGCTCTGGAGGTTCTCAATCCTCTGCAACGTCGTCCTCGTCCACAAATACCGATGCCGCAGTGACCAAGAGATCATTTCAAACAGGTCAAGCAACTACTTTCCTGACGTCAGCAAGGACGGCCTCCGATGAACCGTGCACTTCTGGAAAGTCGTCTCATTAAAATGGACCTAAATTGTTCAAGACGTCATTGATCCTCCCACGGCTGAAAAACGTTGTATGCATGATTGATATGGGCTTGGCTGTTTATGTTTCTATATCTGTACAAGTTCGAGCAGGTCTCAATTCTCCGTTTCGTTTCGTTCTTTTATTCTCATGATTCACGTCAATAGTCATATCGTTATAGAAGTGTTGGCCCTGTTGGGTTCATTCTGTATAGGAAAGTTGTCATGAACTGGAAATCCGAATCTATTTTTAGCAGCATCAACATGAAACAACATATTATTATGTAACGTAGACCCTTGCAATCACGTGGCATTCAATCTGAAACAACACCATCGGCCGTCACGTGCACAGACCTGCATCGGCTTCGAGAGAGCGTTTCCAGCAGTTCAATTTCCTTTGAACAGTCAACGGCATTATCCAGTTCGCTTGTTTCGAGCCTGCTTTCTCTCGGAAACAACAATATCATTGACGTCTTGCTCAAATTCCCCGAGTCCGATAACTACATATACCATTCTCGACGCTGAGTCACTCGGTCGAGTCGAAATCTTCCGAAGCACCACCATCTGCCACCACTTCCCCCCTATAACTATCAGCGATATATGTATACACGCCCGCCTGGCTGATCAATCGACTTAACGTTTCAACTAGGCTTCAGGTGAGTGAGTGAGTGGCTTGTGGCCTGGGACTCTGGTCCCTATAGTTCATGCCGCGCCGTGCTATTGATTGTGCCCGTATCCCTGTTGGCTCCTATCAATTGTTCTCCTTTTTCCTGGGCGGATATCCTCGAATTCCCCTTATTCGGAACTCTTCCTCCTTCAACTGCTGGTACTCTGTATAACTCGGTATATAGTCAATGCCGTCTATATGACATGCGGAAGAATCCTGCTTTTTGCCATTAGACGTTGCGCATACAGACAGCATTCGACTGACATCCGCCGCTATATTTAGAACGAAACAGCGTTCCAATTCCCCGCTCCTCCACCTCGTCGAGCAGCAAACTCGATTGTCCAATTTGTCTCTCAATTCCAATTCGTCTAACCGGATTCTTCTGCGTGGACTCTTATATCGTCGGAAACCGCGAATTTTTTAGTTGCGATATCGTTGTTTTCATGTCCGATTTACTCTTCTTTTTCGACTTGATTTGATACGGAAGGTTCTCTTTTGTCGCCGAATCTCCCTCGACCATCTCACGAGTTCTCGAAACAGATATCGCTGTTTTTTTTTTTTTTTTTTTTTTTTTTTTTTTTTTTTTTTCAAGAGATTGTTTTCTTTATAGCCGGCTTCATAGACTCTACGGTTTCAAGTTCTGCGAACCACTATCATTCTCTGTTCGACATCTGGCGTCTTGCGGCGCTTATATCGGCGTCTCGACTGTTGTTCCACTGCTATCCTCCTCCTTGGTCTCTCTTAAGACTCTATTTGTCGTACGGCGCAATCGGTGTTAAGTGGTTAAAGGCAATAAAATTTGGTCGCATAATTCTTTTCTAAATTCGGTTCAATTATCCCGAGGTGGAGTTTCTACGTTGGCGGCGTGCTCTCGGCATACTTTCTGTTAGCCAGGTGGAAGTGCGTCATGCGAGACTAGGTAGCAATTGCTTGGCTCGCAGCAGTTCGCGTTTTCGTGCTTACCGGTTGTCGAAAAGTACATTCTCTTCGATCAGTATTCTTGGCGTTACCTCTCTCGCTTGACCCCCATGGCAGTAGCCATGTCTTCGCCGCCGTCTATCCCACAATATAACCCGCCTGCAGACACGGCAGGTCTTCCTCCTATAACTACAGACAAAACAGTCGAGCAACCGCAGTCGTCATTGCCATGTTCAAAGGATCGGTTGTCGACGTACTCTGATACTTCCTACACTTCTCAGAATTATAACCGTCCCGAGTCGCACGCTTTTCCTATATTTCATTCCAGTCTGTCATACGCCCTTGTTCGAGATTTCGCATACCCTTCGGTTCATCCTTTACATTACGGTCCCCCACCTGCTCCCTCCGGCGCATCTACGCCAGTTAGCGAGCAGCGACGATTATCTGACCCTCCAGCGACATGGGATGCCTCGCGCGGCCATTGGTCAACTGGTTCGTGGAGCAATGACAATAATAGCTTTGGGCATCAGCATCTCCCTGCAATGTCCTTTGGCGATGGACCGCCATACAGTGAGGACGAAGATTTGCATAGCCCAGTAGTGACAACTCGCCATCGAAAATATAAGTCCACTGGCACGGATTTGGATGGACAAGGAGACAGAAGCCAAGGCGACCTTAGTCAGGGGGCTGACTACTTCTCGGATGGAGATACTCGCGGTTCATTCATCAGTATGAACGCCGACGGCAGCGAGACCTACTATGTAGACGATGAGGAAGCCGCCGAGAACGGCCCGGGCGGGGAATTCGTCACCTACCCAGCAGATCAAGGCAGATACTCAATGTACGGCGCATACGGCGGCGGCGGCGGCGGCGACCAGGAGTATAACGGCGAGCCCGGTCTTGATTCCGACGACGACTGGTGTCGATATTCGCGAGATTACCAATTCGCCGTCGGCTGTCCGGACGAGGAGATGCACGGGCGAGCCGTCGCCCTGTTCGACTTCACACGCGAACACGAGAACGAACTCCCTCTAACCGAAGGCCAGGTAATATATGTATCGTACAGACAAAGCCAAGGCTGGCTCGTGGCCGAGGATCCCAAAACGGGCGAAAGCGGGTTAGTACCCGAGGAATTTGTCCGTCTACTTCGCGATATCGAAGGCGGGTTGAACTCGCTGAACGGTGCAGAGCCCACTTCCGCTTCCGCTTCCGCTTCCACTTCCACTTCCGCCGAGTCTTCTGGTAATAATGCCGCCGCGTCTGTTGGTTCCGAGTCGTCGACGACGGACTCGGACCAGACTGCGACGCCAACAAAGCACACGACGGACTCTCAAGATCAGCAACCACCACTGGGTTCCTCTTCTGAGACACAACATCAACATCAACATCAACATCAACAACATTCTCCTCCTTCTATTAAACACCCTCCCGACCCCAATTCGCAATCAGACAAACACGGGAACGGAATTGAAACTGGAACTACTGGAACTGGAACTGAAACAAACGGCAACCATGCCGCTCCTCCTCCTCCTACTTCTGGCGATTCGCAAGATACGAAACAACCCAACACCAACACCAACACGGAAACCAACTCATGATATGTATAATGGAATATGAAATATTCGGTTCATATGTATAAACACGTCGATGGATCTTGATTCCTCTTTTTTTTCTTTGCCCTTTTTTTCCTCCTTCCCTCTCTCTCTCTCTCGCCCTCATTCACCATTGAACGGATCCATTGGGTATTTGGTTGGTTGATTGGTTGGTCGTCCTCGCTTACTTTGCCCGAAAGTGTGGTGCGAGTCTGGTGTGGGTGATAGAGAGACGGTTTCCCATATTTTACGAGTTCCTTATTCTACCCCTTCATGCTCATCCCTTTTTTCTTGCTTCGCTGGATGAAGATTATCCAGATTTTACTTACGTTCGAAATCGAGATTTCCTTTCTCTTTTCTTATAAAGTCTTATCGGTTGTTGCCTGCTTTTCTTCACTTCAATACCTACTGTTTCTGGTTTATCATAGCACTGGCGTTAGTTCCTATATCAATAGCATTTACTGGCATATAAGTTCTATCATCTTTTGTTACACATTGATACTTTTTTACTGTACATATCTCAAATATTATTGGTTGCGAATGAGGTTCGTTTATAGGTACGTACCTCTACTTTTGCACCGTAAAGGTATACCTATAGGGTGAAGCAATGAATGCATCAATCGACATGCGAAGTTAGTTATGTATATTCCAATACAGATTAAGTAGACACACGCTCATGTATTTAAAATCAGTTAACGGTTGCTTGGCAAATGATCAGTGAACCGCGAGATTGCAATATGTAACGGGACAAGCATCGCAACGAGTAGGTATTTCTGTCGAGAGAGGAAGAAAAAGAGAAGCGAAGCAAAGCAACAATAGACTCCACAATCCAGAATGAGGAGTCCATTATATGAGTCTTGAACACCGGTTCAAAAATAAGCAATCGTACTAATTAATAGTATAGAGCAAAGGTATTAAGAAAAAGAAAAAAGAGGAAATTATCCCAACAAATCATCCAAGTTAGAACTGCCAGTAGACGGTGCTGCTGCTGCACCCGTAGCCGGCTGCTTCGGAGCCGCAGTAGAGGAGGTGCGAGAATGAGCCTGTACAGGCGTAGACGACGCGGACGGTGACGGAGCACCCCAAATCCCAGCACTGGCTTTTTCCTTGGCCATACTGGCGAGATTGGGGCCCTTGGATGTGGCGGTTGAAGAGGATCTTTGGATTCCTGCGCCGGCGCTGGCGGCGGACCAAAGGGAGCCGAATGCATCGCCGCCTGATTTGGAGGTTGACGATGGCTTGGCTTTCTGGGCGGATGCAGACGCGGATGTGAATGAAGATGCAGACGAGATGCTGGGCCTCGAGGTTGCGATGGGAGACTGGTTTGAGTTGGCTGAAACGGAGGTAAAGTAGTTCGGTGTGATTGCTTGGAAACTGGAGGGCCTGGCTGATGCTAGTTGCTGCTGCGGCTTTTGTTGTAAGGGTTGTTGCTTGGGGATTTGAGAGAAGGCGGGTGTCGACGTCGGACTTGAAATAGTGCTCGAGTTCGGAGTAGGGGTAAGGGAGTTGAGTCCTACCAGGCCATTCAGATTCGGTCCCTGGGACCCAGACACAGGTTGAGGTGCTACAATATTAGAGCTTGTGGTAACATTGGAGGTTTTCGGCGGCGGCATAGAGATTTGGTTTGCAGAAGGCGCAGGTTGAGTGACAGGCGTCGCGGATTGAAAATCATCAAATTCATCATCATCATCATCAACCGCCTTCGGTTCAAGTACGTTCAGGCCACCAGCTGGCTGCTTACCAGCGGCGGTAGATGTCGTCGCCGTCGCCGTCGTCGGTACATCGTCATCGTCCCCGATATCAAGAAGATCCGGCTCAGGTTGCTTCGGAGGTTCAGGTTTCTTCGGCTCTTGCTTCACTGGGGCTGGAGGGGGACTTGCTCCACGACGTAGTATCCGCGGATTGACAGGCTCGGTCTCGAACTCGTCGTATTCCTCAAACCGATTGCTTCTTGGCCCAGCGTCTTGGAAATCGCTCGGAGCACCTCCGAAGCCGCCTCCGTCTCCAAATATCCCTCCATTATACGCACCTCCGAAGGTCATACTGTCACTGCCAAACCCTTGCATCCTGGTACCAGTGCTTGAGAAAGCGCCGAACCCACCACCTTCGATACCACCAAACTTATGCCTGTTGGCCCTGGCCTTTTTCCTCTCGGCACGAATCATGTCCACGTCGCTCAGCAACTTCACCAACTCCGACGCTCTGTTCCGCACGTTAATACCCTGGTCCTTTCCATTTGGGTCGATATACTGAAACTGGCGGAGCATTCGTATCAGGGCAAGGTGGGTTCGCGCGTCGTCGATAACACGTTCCGAGCCGTTCCTTATTAAGAATTCCAAAAGTTGGAGCGCCTGGTTAAATATTCATCAGTCCTGCAAGCTCCCAACGTACCCGGGATGGAGGACGCGGAGGTACTGAAACCAAATAAACGAACCTTGTAAATTTGCCGCCATTCCTCCGCACTCTTATCCGTAAACCGCTTGTAAATCATAGGCATAATCTCATTGAGCGTTTGGCTGAGCCATAAGACAAAAAAAGCCGTCAGTGCTGTCCTGTCTAGTAGTGCTGTGGCCAGACCATCTCTCTCTCCCTTTCTCTCTCTCTCTCTCTTTCTTCCTCCGCTTCAACGGAGAACAAACAGGGCGGGCGAGTTACTGACTAGCTGTGAGTCCCATTGGCAACCTCCTGCATCAACGTCGACGATGCACCCCAAGGCTCATTGTTGGTAGCTTCCCGGACCTAGCACGCAGAGAGCAGCACGACATCTCAGTATTGTTTCCCATGTCCGTAGCAATAGCGGTAAGGGAGGATTCGCTCGGTACGAACCTTCACCTCCATTTCGGTATAATTCATGACGGCTAAGAGGAAGAGGAGGAAGTTAGCGCTCTGTTGATTGCCATGTATGCCCCCAAGCGCATAGCATAAAGCCCAGGGACCGTGGACAGGAAAATATAGGCGTCCAACACTCACCATTCTGCACCTTGCGAACACCGGCCTTGATATCGTACAAGGTCAGGTTGCTGACCTGATCTCTGATGTTCGAGAAATCCATGACGGCGAATATAAGCGTGAAATTCTCCCGGACAGAGGGTTGCTCTGGAGAAAAGAAGCAGGGCTGCTCGGGGGAACGAACAAGGATCGACATTTCCAACTGTCTTCTTGCCGGCCGCCTGGTCACGTGGTTGGTGATTGCCCCTGATGACTGATAAGTTTCGGCTTCGGAGATGAGAAAGAACACTACCGGACTGGTTGAATACTGGTACGGCACTGATATTGGCTATTCAAGGGTCATAACATGCAACTGAAAGGGACATCACCGAGTCTATAGCGACGGTATCCGAGCGACTCGATATGGGTATGTGATAGGTACAGGAAACAAGAAAAAAACATATTCAAAGCAATGCATAAACAAATCATACACATAAACATATAAACATAAAACTCATCCAATATGAAGGAGGAAACACGAAGATGCTGCAACCCAGTTGCCAAATGTAAAAAGAAAACTGAAGTCGTCCCGCCGGCTTATTCGTTGTAGAACTTTCTCATAATGAAGTGCAGGAAAAGGTTGACGTTAACTCGTAAATGTCCATCAAAGAAGTCCAGAAACTGCGCGTTGTTGAACTGTGCCTGCAGCAAATCGTCCAGGGGCACCTGAGCATTGGCGCCGGGAATCATCATGTTGCCACTGCTGCCGTCAATCGTGAACACGCCGACTTCGTTGCTCGAAATGGTCAAGTCGGCTCTATCCAAGTGCCGTTCGGAATAGCCCTTCCAATAGACAAGTACTCCCTTGTCCGCGAGGTTGCGCGCCGAATACTTGTAGGACCCAAACTTGAACACCTTGCCCGACTTCTGCAGCTCCCGTTGATGATCCCACTGCTTGGTGAACGGCAGCAGAAACCGCTTCTTGCCTTTCTTATTCTGTAGTGTTATCATTGCCTGCTCGATGTAATCGTTGTATGTATTCAGTTGCTGTTCAAGGTAAGCCGCTTGGTCATGAAGACGTCCCAGAGTTAAGCGAGCGCTCTCCAGTTCCCGTTGTCGCTGGATCCTCCGTCTGTGCTTGGTTCGGATGTCGATCGCGATGGCGTTTAAAAGGTCTTGGTAGTGGTTTTGCCGGCTAATTTTACCCATCTGTTCCAAGTGGAGAATATTCTCAAGCGCCGTGCTCTTGAGCTCCGGGTAGCTCATGGATCCAATGTCAAGCAAAGCATTTATTTCTGAATATGCACCGTGTCGAGAATTGTTCGTGGTTAACTCGTTCCGGACCAGCATTTCCCATCTCACTTCGTCTTCTTCCGAGGGCTGTTTTATCATTATGTCCATCAGGTTATCACCGGATTGCACTCTGATGATGTACAGGATGCATCGTTTTGTCTCCAAGAAAAGGGACTTAACGTCCGCTTCTGGGTCTGTTTAGTTTACCCCATTAGCAAATGTGACCATGATCGTCGAGGATAACTGTTCATACCTTCAACTTGTGCAAGTTTAGGATTCAGGGTCAGGCTAATCTCTGCTG
This sequence comes from Xeromyces bisporus, assembly GCA_900006255.1. Classification (NCBI taxonomy): domain Eukaryota; kingdom Fungi; phylum Ascomycota; class Eurotiomycetes; order Eurotiales; family Aspergillaceae; genus Xeromyces; species Xeromyces bisporus. The sequence continues at coordinate 293,558 of HG983348.1, forward strand.
AATTCACGCTCATCAATTCGTTTTCATTGGTCTTGACATTGCCAAGGTCCCGGATAATTTCCTTCAAGATATCATCGTTGTTTGGACAGATATAGTTGATTTCTGAGGCAACGAGCTGGTGAATAGAGAAAATATCGGACATTTTAATGAACAAGGTAGGTTTGGTCTTCGCATATAAATCATTGAACTCATCGATATCGAAATATGATTCCGCATCTTGCACCGTGATCACTGTAGATTCGTTAGCGTTCATATGCAGCCCGGCAAGAAGAAAGAAGAGTCACTTACTGCTAGCCCAAGTCTGGCCGAGCCTCTGAATCGACTCTTCGATATAACTATTCAACGGCTGAAGGTAAACATTGTCAGTTCCGAAGAGCCTACCCGAGGCTGCCTGTGAAATAACTTTCGCGATCTCCGCCAGATTTTTCTTCTGTTCTTGGGTCAATCCACGATCCGCGGCTCCGTACTTCTCAGGTTCGACGATGGCAGGCTGGAAGTAATTTCTCCATACCCAATGGCCAACAATCTGCAGAATAAGTCCCGGGTCCTCATCAGCAAATTTGGTAATGAGGCTTTGGTACATCTGTTGGGCGATGTACCGAATCCCAAACGGCATGCGAGGTAAGGTCTCTTCAAGCGCGGAGAAAAAGTGATCGGAAAGGTCTCTAAGATCTTGCAAATGCTGGATGAAAGTCGCTCTAGTCTCGGGATCTCTGATGGCATCTTCTCTAGGGACGTCAGGCCGACGCCAGCTTCTCCTGCCCGTCTGGAGCTCCTCGTTCTTAATCAAAGAACGATGAATTTGTAATGGATCGCTCTCGAGGTCTAGCTCTGGATTGTCGATGACAGATTCCCTTACAAGCGGTCCTAAGGAACTGCGCATGAACCTGCGGTCGCGTGGCGACTTAGCATACGACGCGAAAAGCTTGTTCCAGAAGGATCTGCAGCGCAGGTATTCGGTTAAACTGTCATAACTTTCAATCTCCTCCTTGCTCGATCTCGCCAGCAGCCTAATGAGGTAATATTCCTCTCGCCTCTTCTGGGAGTAACCGAAAAGACCCATCATCAGGTGCCGGACCCTCTCATACTCCTTCTCGGACGTATTCAGCTCCCGTAACCTTCGAAACAGCCTTGCAAGGTACTGAGACTGTGTCTGTAGGAGGAAAAAGAGAACCTGATATTGCTCGAGCTTCTTCCTCGACGCCTTGTTCAGCGCCTTCAGATCAAATGGATCAGTAGATGATATCTCTGTATTCGGCAGCAGGCTACCGATGTGACCACCAAAGTGCTTCTGGTGCTTCACAACCTCGTCTAGTGTTATCTTGTTTTTGACAAGGAGAGCAATCTTTATGTCAAGTTGATCGATGTACTGTTCAGCCAACTCATTCTGCCGGACCTGCTGGACAACCACTTTTCTCAACCGCTCAAACTCGATTTCCTCGTCAAAGTCAAAGTCGCTGTCATTAAGGAGGTGCACGAAGCCTTTTACTGTACCAACTGGAGGATTCTTTCCGCTCGTAAGGCTCTTGTACGCTTGGCCTTGGATCCTGCCTCTAACGAAGCTTTGGGCTTTGACGACTTTTTCCATATTCTCCCGGTAATAACGGCGTTTCTCTTCGAAGCGGGATCGAACCAAGCTCCCCCTCGTGAGTGCTTGAAGGTCGGTAATGACCTCATCTTCGGCGTCAAGATCGTCTAAATCATGTGCAACGTTTTCTCGAACAACCATCGCTCTCGCCAGCGCTTGCAGTTGGATGATTTCATCTTCGCAATCTTCGAGTTCTGAAAGTATACCATCGATTTCTGACCGTTTAATCGCCGCTCGAGTGCAAGACTGCAGTGACACAAACAGTCCTTCTTCTTGTCGAAGGTCCGTCAAATCCGCATCAACATTATCTCTCAGAAGTGCACCTCGAGCGCAAGACTGCAATGATAAAATCAGTTCTTCTTCGTTTTGAAGGCCCTTCAGATCTGCATCCACGTCTCTCCTTAGAAGAGCGCCTCGGGTCCATGACTGCAGTGATATAACCGGTCCTTCTTCCTTGCGAAGATTCTTCAAGTCTGCGCCCAGGTGTTTTCTCAAAAGCCCGCCTCGAGCCCAAGACTGCAGTGAAAGGATCAGCTCTTCCTCCTCCCGAAGACTCTTCAAATCTCCGCCCAGCTTCTCCTTCAGAAGGGCGCTTCGAGCTATGGATTGTAGGTTCACAATAGATGGCTCCGCTTCTATTAATAATTTCCGTTGGTAGTTCAGGAATCGTCGCACGGCGTCTGCCCTGATAGCGCTTTGTATGCCGACAAACGAATGTGTGTGGCGCGTTATTTCTTGAAGAAGGGAGAAATGAGCTTTTCTGGCGGCTGAACCTCGAGCGACGGCCTGCAATAAAGCGCATTCCTTCTCCGTCGCTGTAAGCGCCTCGTTGAGTTGTATATGGCGCATCCTAATGGCCATGGCCCTGGCACCAGCTTGAATCGGCACAATTGTCGGGACTTCCTGGGCGAGCAACTCATTCGTTCGGAACACTGACCTACGGGTTGACATTCCCCGAACAGCGGCCTGTAGCGACTTGACGGAGTCTCCAGTATGCTCCAACTCGCTTTGTTTGGCATCCATTTGTTTTCGCAACATGGCACCTCGTGCGGCAGCTTGGACGACCCTAATTTCGCATTCTGCACTCTTCAATTCACGCGAACGAGCCACTACCCGTCCTCGTAGCAGATATCCTCTGATTGCCGCTTGCAAGATACTAACCTGTCCCTCCGCTTCGCTCATTTTGTTGTACTGATCACAAGCGGCGGATCGCCGTAGCGCACCCCTAATAGCCGCTTGCAAAATGCTCACTTGTCCCTCCGCTTCGTTCATCTCGTAGCACTGATCGCAGATGACATCTCGTCGCAGGGCACCTCTGATAGCCGCTTGCAGAAGTCTCACCTGTCCTTCCGCTTCTTTTGTTTCGTCGCATCGTCCCTGAATTGTCTTTCGCCGTAGCGCACCTCGTATTGCTGCCTGTAGTCGTTGGACTCCTGGTGCCCTGGTTCGCATTTGACTTCGGAGGTTTTCCGTTCGGGCTCTAGCCTTAGCTCCCCTTATTAGGTTTTGTAAACGTAGGACGTCATGCTCCTGGGACCTCCGCCATTTCTCGTCGTTTAGCTGGCGCGATCGTACAATCGATCCTCGACATATGGCTTGTAAGTTCACCGCAAACTGCTGCATGCCTAGCCTGTACTGAAATATTTGACGGGCCCAATTCCCTCGTACCGTTGACTGCAAATCCACCAGCAGGTCTTCAAAGTCCCACAGTTGATACATGAGATCACTCAATGTAAGCCTCAGCATTTCACCCCTTATTTGAGCCTGTAGATCGACAATCATCGCTTCATTATCATGCAACTCTCGTTTGACTCGGTCCTCCTCTGTTTCCGCAGGCTCCGGTTCGGGTTCTGCGCCAAAACTCGCAGCCATTCCTGCGAAGCTGGGCATACTGACTCCAGATTTGTCAAGTCCTTTCTGAGTCTTCTCAAGTTCATGGTGCTCAAATTCCAATTGGCCGACAAGATTTCCCATTCGGATGTCAACAATACCTTTCTTGTACAGCAGCCATGACAATGCGTGGACGCAATGAATGACCTTCGGTAGGTTCTTCTTCTCATAGAGATCAATAAGCTCAAATCTAAAAAGCTCCGGCACTTCAATCTCGTCCAGGAATCTGAAGAACAAAGCTATATTATCGGAATGCCGGTACTGTAATCTCGGGTGCCTGAAAATCCGTAAGGTGCGATTCGGGTACATAGCCTGTACAACTTCTGCCAATGTAACACCGTCCCGAAGAGCTTCCTCAAGCTCCACAATGGGGGGAATAGGTTTCTGAACGATCTCCTCAAGCCACTCCTTGGCTTCACCAATATGACAAAGATATTCATACGCCTGAAGGAATTGCCTTTGCTTATCCAGCATGCTGCCCGCTGTCCAGGCTGAGACGTTTTGGCGTCTGGCTGCATTCCTGCTATTTGCTCCGGCGACGGAATCAGCACGTTTAAGACGTCGTCTTCCCTGCAGCCCGACAACAGACGGTATTGCATTGGTAATCGCGAGATCTTCAGTCTCCCCAGACTGTGCGAACTTGGAGAGGGTACGAAGGTGGCCTGTGGACGATCTCTTGAAAGTCTCGATTTCGGGTGTCGAAAAAGCAGCAGTGAGCGCTGCGTGTGAGTCAGGTGAACTGTGAGAATGAGAGTGGAGTAACTTTATCTGCGGTGACTGAGAAGTAGGTGTGCGAGTATGAGGGCCGTCGTAAGTTGAGCGGTGCGGTGGAGTTTGCGGAGGAGGTTCTTCGACAGGCTCTTCTTGACTGGGAGGCACATTCTCCTGGAAATGAACAGTACGAGGTTCAGATAACTGACTTCGCTTCTCTTTCAAGTACTGAGTATCGTCAATTGTTTGGCTTCTTCCATGACGATAGGTACTCTGTTTTGTTGTCGGGGTGGTCGGGTTCGGTGATTGTCGAAGTGGCCGCAGAGAACGGCGAATGTTTCCATACGTTGTTGCAGCATCCGGCTCCACCGTTAGCTCGGCGACCATGTCTGTTAACTCACTTTTCACTCGCTTATGACTCATATTTCTTGGTACGGACCTAAGCGACGAGCCCGAGGATATTGTACTCGTACGGCTTGGAGCCTGCGACCCCATTGAGTACGCAGACGAGCTTGTCGATGCTGTCGAGCCATTGCGGAGCGGACTCGACGCCGTCGCTGTATCGGGAGTATCTCGCTGCGCTTTTTTGAGGGTTGCGAATTGGTTCGACATTACTGAAGCTGTTCCGCTGTCAGGAATCAAAAGACTGACGAAAGCAGAATATCGTTATCTTCAACTAGCTTCATCCCTGCTTCACGAGAGAAGCGGTGGTACAAAATTTGGTATAACAGGTCAACGCGCGCAACAATGAGATTGTCAATCAAATGACGAAAGACCTCATCGCAAAATCGATGTGCTGGATTGAACCGGACTTGTTAGCGCTAGCCAACACTAGGTATCAGAATTATGCGTGAACATTGGAAAGAAACTCATTGAACCAACTCAAGACGCGTCAAAAATCAAAATTAGGAGTAGTATGGAACGAGGCTTCACGAACGGGGAAGGAGGCTGTTGATGGCGGGCAGAGAGGCAGAGGGGCATTCTGTCAACTGACATCCGGAAACGGAAGGAAAACAAATCTCCCAATGCGGTACGGTTTCTTGGGCGATGCATAGCGTGTCGCGTGGCAATTCCGACTGGAACTGTTGCTTGTTTCTATTTTTGGAAATTCACGTGGTTTCCGCTCTATGTTGATGACTAAACCGATTTCTCTCTCTCTTTTTTCTCTTTTTCGTGTTGTGCAAGTCTCCTGCCATACTGACAGTCATTGAATCAATTAGCCCCTGCGCATTTGGCCTCTGACGGGATAAAATAACTAACTGTATCATATGATACACAATTTCTGTTCATGAAGAATTCCTTGCAGCCTGCAGGTACTCCGTAAATTGAAGCCGACACAGAGTGCCCACTATGGAGTTGATATTTCGACGTCAATTGGAGCCTGAAGATCTAGGCCAAGAACTACCTGGAGCCACCTGTCCATCATTGTCCTAACTTGGACTCTGTAACAGCAAATTAGAGATTGAAATTCAATATGACAGTTTGGACGATGCCCTGGTCCATCAGATGTCCTTCAAGTCTCGACCCTTGACTTGTCCACTGTCAATTACCACCGCACAATCCGGACTCCTCCGGATCGGAGCGGCTATTATTACTAACCCCGGCATTTAACAATGTTTTTCCTTTCGGGTGCAAATTGTTTCTCTTTCATCTGCTTCCTTCTGCTCTAGGCTTGATTGCATAGGAAGGTACCATGACGAGTAGAGACGCCGCAATGCAACAGTCCGAACCGCGCTATCTCTTCAAAATCGTTCCCTCGACATCGCCCGTACGGGAACCACTCCCCGAACGCCTCCCATTGAGCGAATTAGACCAGCGTTCTGGGTTCATTCATCTTTCCACTGCCAAGCAGGTGCCCAATACCTTAAAAAGATTTTTCGATGACGAGCAGCTGGTGTTTGTCCTGCGCATCAAGTATATAACCGTGGTAGATTATATTCGCTGGGAGACTCCCGATGCCAGTGTCTGCGGTCCCAGAGACGAAGAAGGATTGTTCCCAGTAAGCTTCGTTGATTTCATCCCATAGAAAATGAAAGGTTCTGCTATTTCTAACTGGATTGTGAGCAAATAGCATCTCTACAACGGACTCAAGTTGGGAAGAGATGAAGTGGAAAGTCATTCGGTTTGGACGAAACATGACAATTGGGATGATGTGCTGAAAAAGGCAAAGCCGTGGCTTCTTTATTAATTGACCGAAAGACGCGGACTTGGGTTCATTATTCTCGCCTGATATGCTTTCATACCGTACTCCGCATTGCGGAAGGTCATACGAAGCATATTCCAGGTCAAATTTACATACAGGACTATGCCCGTTTAGAAGGCACAGCCTGCATATCTATGGGACCACTTCTCCCGAGATGTACGCAAAGATATTGAAACCCTACACTATTATACCGCGATTCGTTGCTAATACTGATACAATGCTCACACAGGCGCAAAGTATACCATCGTCGCTTCCTTACACTGTACAGAGTAACCTCTGGTTACGATGAATTACTAATTAACGGCTCAGGGGTCGGCAATCTGAACAAGCTTTGAGCAATGGAAACTTTTCTTTTTATCCCGTTACTTCCTCCTTATTCTATCATGATTATAAACAGACTTGGAACGGTACTAAAAGAAACTACAAGTGACATGCGCTCGAGTTGTATGACTCTGAGAGACATACTACGATCCTTAGTCGCTTAAGGGGTGAGGATGCACGACTTGTCCATCTGTTCAAATGCAGAGTCAGCAGTCAGTGTCGGAGAACTTTCAATTTGAATACACATACAATACAGTGTAGCCTCCCGGCTGGCTAAGAAGACATAAGTTGGTGCGACTTCGCTTGGCTGATGTGGACGACCAATTGAATACTTTGTGCCCCAGTTCTCCATCTGCTGGGCCGGTCTGGTGTCGACTTGAATAGGTGTGTAAACAGCACCGGGACTGGCGGTAGAAATAGTCAGCTTCCCAGGCTGAACCCTTAAAAAGGCGAAATGATGCATTGACTTACGCCACAGCATTGACACGAATTCCTTTGGGGGTTAACTGCTGTGCCAAAGACCTGGTGAACCCTTCTATGGCACCTTTCGTTGCTCCATAGTCGACCATACTAGCGGATCCACGAGAAGATACGATGGAACTGCTGTTGATAATTCTGGGATTTTCGAAGGTCAGTACGCTCACATCTGAGGGAGAGTAGGATGAACCTACGAGTCCCCCTTTGACATGTGTGGAAGCGCGTATTTCGTCAAGGCCATCATCTGAATAATATTGGTGCGGAAGGTGTCCTCGACCGTCTCCAGGTCGATTTGGCTAAAATCTTTGTTCATTTCTTGCTTCGACGCATTGTTGACAAGGACATTTATTTTACCAAACCTAGAGCGCAACGTTCACAATGGTCAGCCATAGCGGTCCGCTGCGGTCCAAGGGTTTAACCAACGAACTTCTTGACATGGTCTTCAACCGCATTCTGGCATGTGGCGTACTGTCTTAAATCACCAGAATAGAGATTGCATGTCCTCCCCGCAGCCTCGATTAATTTCTTGGTGTCATTAGCATCAACCTGCTCCTGAGGCAGGTGCACAATTGTGACATCAGCGCCCTCCCTTGCCATAAATACGGCTACCGATCGGCCTATTCCCGAACTTTACAACGTTCAAGTCATTAGCACGAACACCCGCACGAAGGGTAAGCACTGCCTGGATGCATACTCTCCGCCGGTAATGATGACCTTTTTGTTGTTCAACTTGCCCGAACCTTGATACTCAACGAAAGAACCGAGGCAGGACTCCAGCTTGGTGGCTTCGCTAGGGGGATTCATTTTTGCCTCGAGCCTAAATAGCAACCGCTTCAGTTCTCGGTCGGTGCATAGATAAACGGAGGAACTTACCCTGGTTTATCTTGGCTCTGTTGTGCCTTAGGGAAACTGAAGGTTCCCTTGTCTCCCATTTGAGATGTCATAGTTGCAAAATATAAAATGGTATGCTTCTGAGGACACTTAATGATTGTACAAATATATACACTAAACTTGAGAAGTACAGAAACAAATCACCCTAGGTACGAAGTACTTGAGACTTAGCTCGAATGCTGATATATGTAGGACTATGTTTCTGCAGCGTCACCTTGATATCATATTCTAATGACATAGCTGCATAAAACCGTATGCTTTCCTTTCTAAGAAGCTTATATGCTTCGGGCATAAGGCTGCATATAGTTACTGCGAGATACATAACGATGACTCAAACTTCATAGGAATACTATCATACTGCAGAGTCAGGGTTTGGTATCCATAGGCCTATATGTGGACTACAGGTACGTATGATACTACATTGATAGTAGTAGTACTAAGGACCACTGGCACTGACTCATTAATATCCTAGCATTCAACATTGAAGTTGATAGAATTTGCCTGGGGTCTGATACGAAGCAGGTACTCCGTACATCAATATTTGCGGAGGGAGCGAAGCGACCGACGCAAATATACAAGTCGGTCACCAGTGTCCCTGTTTCCCCGTTCTGTGATCTGATTGGCTGGCGGCAAGGGTTCTGAATATTGGTCTCTATGGTACACCGTAGTGAGAATTCGGTTACATACCGTAATGGCAAAAATCGTCCTTCGACACACAGACTCGAGTCCCTACTCCCTACTGCGATAGTATTGTCATCAAGATGGAATAAACAAGCCTGAAGCGTTAACAATTTGACATACATACGAACTTTTGATGACCGAATCAGTTGTTACCGGAATATATAATGCCATGGCGTTCAAATAGGCTCTGCACGGTTCAACGATTGGGAGACGCCCACTGGAAGACGTCCTCGCGCGTGCGGTTGCCAGCCTGTGCTTTCGGCGGAGTTACGGTATTTCGTGGATGTACTTCCTAATTACTTTACGAAGGAGCGCGTGCCGCAGTTTAACCATCATCGTTTGCGCGACCTGTTGTGAACCTTCCGCGGCCTGTTCGTGCCAATGAGGCTATCCATGAAGGCCCGGCTGCGAAGCAAGCATCGACCGATGTAGCCAGCAATCGTCACGCGATACTCACGTTGTTCATCGGCACCAGTGC
>HG983348.1:303349-316346 GCA_900006255.1 Xeromyces bisporus
TGCCCTGGACCCCTCCGCCAGGGGGTTTGGGGGACTGCAAGTCCCCCAATTTAAAGTAAGAATACCAGAATGTAGTAATCTCGATGCTTTACCCTTTGGTACTCCGTAGTGTTAGGTTGTACCTCTTAGGTCGTCTCACGTGTACCGGTATGGCGGTTTTGACATCCTTCTCTGGTGAATCAAGACGTCAACGGAAAGATACAGTAGTTTGCTTAGCATTAACCGCTCCCTCCGCAACGACTTAGGTCTGGAAGACCTTTCTATATCTATCTCGCATTACGGAGTACTTACTAATCTTCCGTTACCGGTGTGCGTAGCCCCCAGCCTGTCGCAGCCAAAAGCTCGTACATGCAGCATGCGAAATTGCCAACGCCAGTGATGTAGGCTACTACATATACATGCATGCAAGCTTCAGGTTCAGAGTATGCTGGAGGCTTCGATTTCCAACGATAACAAAGATGTATGCCTGAGCGGCCTGAGAACGAGAACTTGGCTTCAAAATAACAAAATATGTTATTCTGTGCAGAAACGGGTTCAACAGTGTAACTTAACTGAAGTCAAGTCAGGCACCCAATTGATGACTGAAAAATGCCTGAGGCCAAAAAAGAAAAGGCGATAACACCTTATCAGCTGATTAGGCATCTCCTCGTCTATCCACCAATCAGGAACGCTTTCTAGAAAAACTTTCTATGCGCTAAACCCGTTACGGATAAGCTAGGCGGGACCCCAGTTAAAAATCTGGAAATTTTTCTCCCATCTGAATTTTCCTTTTCTTCCTTTCTTTGGGAAAGGCTGCCTTTCCTCATCAGCAGAGCACTTCTTTTCTGTTGATTATTTTTTGTCCTTAACCTCGAATATAATCTTAATCCGCCTTTCGCTTTCTTTTTCTCTCTCCTTTCTTTCTAATATAATCAGCTTCGTGCGCAATGCCTATTTCCAACGGTGATTCGCTGGGCAGTCTCGCCATGAAGGCTGAGTTCCCTGATTCCTCCAAGGCCCTGGAGATCCTGGAGAAGGAATATCCGACCAGAGACGGTCTGGATATCGATACTTTGTTGGACTCTGATAAGCATGGAGCGTTGACTTACAATGACTTCCTGGTTTTGCCTGGCTATGTTGGTACGTTGATATGCTCTCTTATGTCTCTTATCGAAACTGATGAGATGCTAATTACAATCTCTACATAGGCTTCCCTGCGTCGGATGTCGATCTTGACACTCCAGTCACCAAGCGTATCTCCCTGAAAGCTCCTCTTCTGTCTTCTCCCATGGATACCGTGACCGAGCATAACATGGCTATCCACATGGCTCTTCTGGGCGGTCTTGGAGTGATCCACCATAACTGCTCCGCGGAAGATCAGGCCGAAATGGTTAGGAAAGTTAAGAGATTCGAGAATGGTTTCATTCTCGATCCTGTCGTGCTCTCGCCTAAGACTACTGTTCGGGAAGCCAAGGCGCTGAAATCCAGGTGGGGTTTCGGTGGCTTCCCTGTAACCGGTAAGTTTAAGTCTCCTTTCGTCAGCTATATCGATGCGCTGTTTCTTCTATGATGAATTCAAAATCTGTCTCAAATAACTTTCGTTCCACTGGAGCGACGAGAGTCGCATTGGAGAGTAAAGGGTAAAATCTGAGAAGAAACTTCCGTTCACGTATATGAGCTGTTGTTTTTCCGACTTTTCGATTGGAAGCAAGATTCTCTAACTTTGGTGTCACGCAGAAAACGGAGATCTCCATTCCAAGCTCATTGGGATGATTACCACTAGAGACATTCAATTCCATCAAGACTTGGATGACTCGGTCACTGCCGTTATGTCCACGGACCTTGTGACCGCTCCTTCCGGCACTACCTTGTCCGAAGGCAATGAACTTCTGCGTAGCTCGAAGAGAGGAAAGCTACCAATTGTCGACAACCATGGGAATCTGATGTCGTTGCTTTCACGAACTGATTTGATGAAGAACCTGCATTATCCTCTGGCGTCAAAGCTTCCTCATTCTAAACAATTAATATGCGCTGCCGCCATTGGTACCCGCGAGGCGGATAAGACGAGGCTTCAGTTGCTTGTTGATGCCGGCCTTGACATTGTCATCCTGGACAGCAGCCAGGGTAACAGCCTTTATCAAATAGAGATGATCAAATACGTCAAGAAAGCGTATCCCCAGGTTGACGTGATTGCTGGTAACGTCGTGACGAGGGAACAGGCTGCTTCGCTAATTGCTGCCGGTGCCGATGGCCTGAGAATTGGCATGGGTAGCGGAAGTGCATGCATCACTCAGGAGGTCATGGCTGTTGGACGTCCTCAAGCTGCGTCTGTGCGCAGCGTTTCTTCCTTCGCTGCTCGCTTCGGCGTCCCTTGCATCGCCGATGGTGGTATTCAAAACGTTGGCCATATTGTCAAGGGTCTCGCCATGGGTGCCAGCACCGTCATGATGGGCGGTCTTCTTGCAGGAACCACTGAATCTCCAGGGGAGTACTTTGTCAGCAACGAAGGTCAGCTCGTCAAGGCTTACCGAGGAATGGGAAGCATTGCTGCCATGGAGGACAAGAAAGCTGGCACCGGCACAAATGACAACAAGGCCAACAATGCGGGAACGTCACGGTACTTCTCCGAGAAAGACCGTGTCCTTGTCGCCCAAGGTGTTGCAGGTTCCGTGCTTGACCGTGGCTCCGTCACCAAATTTATTCCTTACCTTGTTACGGGCATTCAGCACTCTTTGCAGGAGGTTGGCGCGCGCAGTCTTGATGAGCTTCATGATGGAGTCAACAACGGGACAGTCCGTTTCGAGATGAGAAGCGCCAGCGCACAGTCGGAGGGTAATGTCCACGGCTTGCACAGCTACGATAAGAAGCTCTACTCGTAAATGTAATCAAGCGCGAGCTAACATCCTTTTTGAGCCATCTTGGGCGGATGAATATTCGACACGAGGGTATACGGCGGTTTTGGCCAGAAATAAAAGTGCTGATTTGGAGACAAGGAGTTCTTGCGAGGGATTGGGTCTAATTATTTATAAAAGCATTTATATTCCAGACATTTGACGAATATATGCCATTCAATAATTGGAGTCTCTTGAGAGGCGTTTTGCTGCTTCTGCCACTACAGAGTACTTACTGTCAACTACTTTGCTCGTGAACCTCGCCGTAGTATCGTGCATGGAATACAGACGTGGTCTCCGTTATTGATGCCGCTAGGACTTCGGCTACGCCAGCTGTACCGTTAGTATCAGCCTATCACCGGTAAATTGCTACTCGTGCCAGACTTGGAGTAGAACATCATTGATGCATCCAGTCTTTTGAGGAATTGGAGACCATTGACTGTATTAGAAGTTTAGAACCCGGTGAGCCTCCTGTAAGGACGTCTACTAAATGGGAAAAAACTATAAGACTCTACCATGTGTCTCCTTTTCCCGAAAACAAGTGCTAAACTTCCAATAGATTATCGCTTGAGATCATTGCCGAGCTCCTAGTCTCTGGCTTTCTATTGCATTGCTGCAGGGCTCATCGATCAGCGCTCCTACGTAGTATGATAGGTAGCGTTGGAGTTCGACTGCGCATCGCCGCATGAGATGTTACCTAGCCATACCAACAGTGCATTTGATGAACATCCACATGTAAGTTTCACGCTTTCCCAAGTTCCCCGCTTCCAAATCGTTTCCCTGATCATCATGGCGAACATGGCACTAACTTGCATAGTTTTCCCCAGAGCCTTCCCCAGAGTCCCCCAGATTGGCTACAGCCTCACAATTTTGGAAGTTCAATGGGGTGCTCAGGCCTCATGCCCCCATGTTAAGAATGTGTGAAAGTATCTGACTGTCCGTATTTCACATTCATTATTACTTTGGGAGGGTTCCGGGGATTGTGAAGAAATTTATTCTCAATGGATTCAGTCAATTTAAATCACTTCGATTCTCATCAAATCTGGCACTGCGTTGCACGGGTTGAACAGTCGCTTCTCCTAAGCAATCGACTTATCTGCCACTAGGCTACTACCGCTTGTCAGCATGACCACAGTTACTGAAATATACTCGGCACCTTCCGGCACAGTGGAGAATCTCTCTCCGGATCAGGATGCCTGTCTTCGTCAGTTATGGTTGTGGGTGACCAGACTCTGCGGGCTCAGATCGGACGCATACAGAGTACCGAGTGGTGAACTGTCGCCGCCATCATCACCACAGCAAAGACGGCAGCCGAGAAGACTGAGTAAACTCAACAAGATCCCCTCGAACAGCGATGACTCTACCAGCCTCAACCTTTCAGAGCACACCAGATCCTCGAGCCTTCCGTCCGTAGGCATCGCAGACGAAGACGACAAGTATGGGCAGTGCAAGGACTTCAGCGCTGCGTTGGCCGACATGTCGCCTGAGCAGATCCGGCAGACGTTTTGGGGGTTTGTCAAGCACGAGAACCCCGATGCTCTATTGTTGCGGTTCTTGCGAGCGCGCAATTGGGATGTTCGGAAAGCACTGGCCATGTTGGTCTCTACGTTGCGTTGGAGGGCACTTGAGTGTGACATGGACAATAAGATGATAAACGGTGAAGCTCTTGCGCACGATCGAATAAACAGCCGCGATCCTACGGTCAGACAAGAGGTCGGGCAATTCTTGCGACAATTGCGCATGGGCAAGGCCTTTTTCCATGGCATTGACAAGTACAACCGACCGATTTGTATCGTCCGAGTTCGTTTGCATAAACCATTTGATCAGAGCTCCAAGTCTTTAAACCAGTTCATCATATATATAATCGAAACTTCTCGATTGTTGGTCAATCCCCGTGTCGAAAATCTTGTACGTGTGGTACCTATCCTCAAGCGGTAATGTTTCATTATATGATGAATCTGACACAAATGCTGTCTAGACGCTTGTATTTGACCTGTCCGACTTTACTATCTCCAATATGGTAGGAGAGTCAGTTTCCTTGATAATGTGAGTGTACGCTAAGAAAAGGAATCAGGACTATAATCCCATCAAATTCATCACCAAGTGCTACGAGGCCAACTACCCTGAGCACCTCGGGAACATGATCATCCACAAAGCGCCATGGGTATTTTTTGGTTGGTTCCCTTCTGTCTCTGTCTGGCTAGCGCCAACCTCGTCGCATATTCTGACGCAACATTGTAGGAATATGGTCCATCATCAAGCCCTGGTTCGATCAGACCGTTGCCGGCAAAATTCATTTCACAAATGATGTCCAACAACTCGAGAAATTCATTCCCCGTGACCGCATTATCAAAGAGCTTGAAGGCGGCGAGGATTGGGAATACCACTACCCGGAGCCTGTGCCCGGTGAGAATGATAAAATGAAGGACACGGCCACACGGGACACATTAATAGCCCAACGGCAAGAGATTATTGACGATCTTGAGAACGCGACTTTGTCCTGGGCTGCAAAGGGACCTGCTCCTGGTGACTTTTTCACAACCATGATTACGGAGAGGAGAAGCGAGTTGATTGGGAAGTTATGCAACCAGTACTGGGACCTGGATCCGTACATTCGCGCAACGTCAATATATGACCGATCTGGTGTTCTACAAAGAGGTGGGAAGGTTAACTTTTATCAGAATACCTCGGGTAATTCTTATTTGTACCCCATTCAATCGATGAATTATGAACGATATAGAAAGCGTGAATGCTGACATGGCGCCAGCACGTCTTAAAAATAGTTTTAGTTAATGCCATAATCCATAATTTTTTTTTTTTTATCTTTTCTTTCCTTCCCTTTAGCTTGTCAGTTGTCAGTGGTCATGCTGAAACCTAATCCTTTTGTCGGTTCAATGTCAACATCATGGGCGGCTTTCAGTAATGAATTACCTAGTAGAGAGTCTGCCTACTTGATTTGAGGGCAGGCAGGTGATAACTTTGATATTTCTGAGTCCACTCACCAAGCGAATCCTGTACGTCTAAGTGTTAGCCGAACGAATATTGAAGTGACCTCTAAAGCCGAATATCATGTCGCTGGCAGCTCGACTGTAACGAGCACGGACAACGAAGAGCGGGAAGGCCACCCGGAGGAACCGTAGGTAGGTACTGTCATACGTAGCGCCGTCGACCGAGGTACTACTAAGTCAACGTACCATACTGGCAAAGAAGCCTCATGCATGAGCAGACGGATTTACA
The DNA here is from genome assembly GCA_900006255.1 of Xeromyces bisporus. Taxonomy (NCBI): domain Eukaryota; kingdom Fungi; phylum Ascomycota; class Eurotiomycetes; order Eurotiales; family Aspergillaceae; genus Xeromyces; species Xeromyces bisporus. The sequence continues at coordinate 309,457 of HG983348.1, forward strand.
TATATTCAGCTGAAACGCGAGTGGGATGAGAATCATGGCTACGGTCCTAGATACTCGCGCAAACCCAATGAGACAGCCGTTAAGGTTCTTGTCTCGAGGTTATTCCACGACTATAACTATCCGTCACGCATGCATTCTGTCAAGAGTACGCTCTGGTATATTTCTAGAGTGTAAACGACAACCTTGCAATCAGTTTCTGCAATTCCGGAAGATGTCGTCCCAAAAAGGTGGGAGGCCGTCACTTCCGCGGCCCAGTTCCAGGTCAGTCATGTTGAACTTGCTACGGACTCACGGAGTAGTACCATATGGCATACTATACCAGTTGCAACGCAGACCACTAGATTATATACATCTACACATTCAAATTAGGAATCAAACGGACAGTACGGCTAACCATGTCCCAGCGTGATTCTCATATCGCCAACGAACGAGGTCCTCCTGCTTCACCGCGTCCAGACCTCTTCGGCTTTCCCGTCGGCCCACGTATTCCCAGGAGGGAACTTGTCGACTCACCAAGATGGGTATCATCCCCCAGCGGATGATCCGACGAGCCACAACGATGCTCCCTCGTACCGGCGTGCAGCCATCAGGGAACTGTTTGAAGAAAGCGGCATCCTACTAGCAAAAAATCAATCCTCAGGGGAATTGCTCGCCGTTAGAGAGAACGAGAGAGAGCAAGGGAGACGGTCAATTCATATGGACGAGACGACATTCGATCAATGGCTAGAAGGGTTGAATTCACAGGCACGACCGGATATAGGTTAGATGCACCCAAGTCCCATAGGCTATTGTACTACCTGGTACATGGACATAGCCCCCTCATCCAAACTGATTACTTTATCAGAACTAAACGTTTCATTCTGTCAGGGGGATTGATCCCGTTCACGCATTGGATTACTCCTGCGAATGTTTCAAGACGGTATACGACCCAGATGTACCTGTACTTCTTACCCTTTGACCAAGAGTCAAGTCCAGACAAGCATGTGCATAATGCACTACTCAGCGACGGCGACGGCATCGAAGTTACAGAGGCCACGTTCCTACCCGCCTCTGTATGGCTCCAAAGAGCGCATAAGGGAGAAGTAGTCCTGTTCCCGCCCCAGTTCTTGCTCCTACAATTAATTGCGCAGCACCTGGATAGCACTACAGCTAAGGAATCCCCGGAAACCGTGAATACCATCGAGAATTTGGAGAAGCGACGATTAGAACTGATCAGTTTCGTTCACTCGGGGAGTCCCCCTTGGACGCATAAATGCATATCCCCGAAGCTGCTAAAGCTGTCGTCTGACGGGCGGGCTGTGCTGTCGTTGGATCATCCGGGGTTGGAGTTGGACGGCTCTGATAAGCGGGGGGATATGGATAGGGTGGTTTTGGTGCGGTTTAAGAAGGGAACGACTCAGGACGTCGAAGTGTGGTGGAGAAAGGATGCTTTTTTGGAAGGTAGGGAGGAGAAAAGTCGTATTTAGAAGCCCTGCGAAGGTCCAGTTTCTGCACTTCTTAATCACATTCTTATATGTACATAGTTATTAGGGAAGAGGCCTCATGAAGCGAACGAGAACTGGTTGGAATTGAACGAACTGGGGTTATTTAAATTCCACGCACTGACAATACCGTTACTGTATTGCCACGAACATTACACGTTTCGGCCACGCCCAAATTGAGCCCTATACAAGAAATCACATGACCCACACAACCCGACCAACTTCTGCGACAATTGCTGGTTGATCTTTGTCTGCGATAAACCCGCTGCGCAAAAAAACCCTCGTCGTTTCAAGCCGTCGTCGACCTCGAGAACTCCGATAAAACCGCCATAATGGAGAACGAAAAGGGAGAGATTGTTGATCTGTACGTTGATATTTTTATTTCTGTTTTTCTTTTGGGCCTGGAGATTTTTTTTCGTGACCGTGCCGTGCGGATGTGGGCAGGGGGCTTGGATGAAAGCAACATTAAGGATTATTCCTGGTGCTAGTCAAGATCTATCGGTTAGAGGGTGCTTGGGAGGGGAGGTCCATGTCATGTCCAATAATCGTGGACACCTTCGATAGGGACATGAAGGGCATATTGAAAACAACAACAGAACCGAAGTGAAGAAAACGAGATGGAAAAGGAAAAGAAGAAGAAGAGGAGGACTCAGCAGTCGCGGAAAAACAAAATCTAACCATTCTCAACATTTACTAATTGCAATCAACTTCTAAAAAACAGCTACGTCCCGCGCAAGTGCAGCGCAACCAACCGTATCATCAAGGCCAACGACCACGCCTCCGTTCAGCTCTCCATTGGCAAGGTCGACGAGAACGGCCGCTACACCGGCGAGAACGAGAACTACGCTCTCAGCGGCTTCATCCGTGCCCGTGGTGAGGGTGATGACTCTTTCAACCGCCTCGCCCAGCGTGACGGCTTCCTCAAGAACGTCTGGAGCGCTAGCCGCCAGCGATAAGCGGTGATGGAAATCCGTGCGGGTTGTTGATTGAGATGGTAAGACGGGGATCCTATCTGTTCTATACGTGTCGGAAGTTGAGGACTGATTTTCTTCTGTTGCTATAGGGGATTTTAGGACGATACGATTGCGACTTTGGTGGATCGCAGTTTAGAGGGAAGTTCTAGAATCACGGAAAATAAGATATACTTTATTTCTCTCAATATCTGATCCCCGTTGATGATACTTTTTCCACATCCTATCTTCTATAAATGTGCATGGAATACGACGACCTCTTGAGATCCTTTACCTTATATTCCCCTTTGCTATTACGTGGCATACAATCCCGACAACTTCTCTGCTACCAAGCAACCTATCTATACCGCCACTATTCGTCCTTACGAACCCCCCAATTCCCAATCCCGACTGCCTGCCCGTTTACATACATACATACATACATACTCCAAACCGGCACATCAAGGCCTCCTCATTCAGTGATATCTGGACCGGCTTTCGTTTCAGACGTACGGTCCGATATTTCACAATTTCCATGAGCGAGGAGGTAGAGAATATCCACCAGCCGAATATTGAGTAAATCCGCCTACTGAAGAGCCACAGTGACAAAGAGAATGCGCTGGGGCACAGATACGGGTGGGACATGCCTGTTTTGTATGTATGTACATTCGTGTCATTACGTCCAGAATAAAGGCGCACTGTAGTCTATGCTGCGTCTTATATTCGTGCACTTTGTATATGAGTATCATCCAAGCAAAATGCCTTTGCATGTCATACTCAGAAGATTCGGATTGAGTCTCTTCCGGCGAATCAATGGATTGCTTTCGATTTCTGGAACGGAGGGCCAGCAACTACACCACAACTGAGTGGCACAATCCTCCTTCTAAGGCTCTCTGTCGAACTTTCAATTTACATTGAGTTAGGGAATTTTTTGACGTTTCAACCGGTCAATGCGTTCGGAGACAGAAAAGTCTGCCTCAGGTACGGAGTATGTACTTAGGCGGTCTGCTCGCTGATAGGTCTTGCAGTACCGCATACATACCGCCTACCTATTAAGTGGCTGCTGAGTAAGTGCATAGTTGGTCCGTACCACCCACCGTATCGCGAGTCACAATTCAGATCGTCGACATCGGAGGGACACCTGCAAATTCAATTCCCGCCGCTTGACCACCCCACCACCCTTTCTCTTCGAAAAAGTCGCCTCGTCCCCTGTAGTTGACAGTTGCAGCCATGGCGTCCGACATGACGAACCCAGTTCTGGACGCCCTGTCCGCGTCCGAAACGCCGATTTTCTCCAACGAAGTCTTCCCCACCACCCCCTCCTCGAACATCAAGAGTGCACTAGACCGTCTAGCATCGCGGAATATGGTCGAGTACGAGACGATCGACCGAGAAATAATTGCTTTGACGAAGGAAGGCGAGGAGATTGCCGCCAATGGCAGCCATGAAGCCAAGGTATTTAACGCCGTTGTTGCAGCGATGGACGGGTTGAAGATCGGCGACTTGCCGGGGGTTATCGGTAAGGATACCGCGAAGATTGGGCAAGGGAATGCTTTTAAGCGGGGGTGGATTAAGAAGGATAAGGATCTTTTGCGAGCGAATGCGGAGTCTATTGTGGATGATACGCGGAATCTGATGTTGGAGATTGAGCGGACGCAGACTTTGGGGGATCAGAAGGCGATTGCGGATTTGAAGAGGAGAAAACTGGTGACCTTGCAGAAGGTGTTCTCTTTTAAGATATCCAAGGGGCCTAAGTTTGCTAGGGAGTTTGTCAAAGAGGAGACGGATTTGACTGTTGACATGCTCACGAATGGGTCGTGGAAGACGGCTAAGCTAAAGCCATACAACTTCAAGGCCAAGGGTGCTCCGACGCCAACTGGTGCCTTTCATCCTCTTAATAAGGTGCGACAAGAGTTCCGGAATATTTTCTTTGAGATGGGATTCGAGGAGATGCCCACCAACCGGTATGTCGAGACCGGGTTCTGGAACTTTGATGCCCTGTTCGTGCCGCAGCAACATCCCGCTCGTGATTTGCAGGATACCTTCTACATTTCCGATCCCGTGAGGGCAGATCCTCCTCGCGAGGATCCTCTGAACGACCCTCACCGACCAAAATCGGCACAACCAGCTTCTCTGGCGACGATAGAGCATGGACTCGACTACAAGCAATACTGGGAGAACATCCGCGAAGTCCACCAGTCAGGAAAATACGGATCCATTGGTTACCGTTATCCATGGAGTGAGGATGAATCACTTCGCTTGGTCCTCCGTACGCACACAACGTCCGTCTCGACGTACGTGCTGCACAAACTCGCCGCTGAGCCACGACCGGCGAGATACTTCAGTATCGACCGCGTCTTCCGTAACGAGGCCGTGGATGCCACTCACCTGGCTGAGTTCCATCAGATCGAAGGTGTCATTGCCGACTTTGGACTCACCCTGGGTGGATTGATTGGTTTCATGGAAGTTTTCTTTGCAAAGATGGGCATCCACCGACTGCGTTTCAAGCCGGCCTACAACCCATACACGGAGCCTAGCATGGAGATCTTCGGCTACCACGAGGGTTTGAGCAAGTGGGTTGAGATTGGTAATAGCGGAATGTTCAGGCCGGAGATGTTGGAGCCTATGGGACTGCCGAAGGAGATGAGAGTTTATGGATTTGGATTGAGCCTTGAGAGGCCTACTATGATTAAGTAAGTTATGCTGGTTTTGGTCGTTGTCTCTCGGTATGATATGAATTGATATCTGACATTTAATATCACAACAGGTATGGTGTGAGCAACATCCGTGAACTTCTTGGACACAAAGTCGACCTGCATTTCATCGAGACGAACCCAGCAGTTCGACTGGAGAAGGATTAAACTGCGGTTTGACAGAATGTTGGCTTCTATTCCCATCTTTATACCTTGGGAAGAGGAGAAGAGAGAAAAAAGAAGAAAGAAAAAGGACTTCTGTTGTTTCATATGATATGATACACACTATCTACACTACGGAACCTGGTCAAAGTCACGAGTTTACGTGAGATGAGATGCAGCATGGCCCGTCATTGATGGTCGAATCGAGATCTGTTTTAGCTGCGACGAGGTTGCTATTGGATCATAGGTTGGATGAGTAAAAGCCTCTGCCAGCGCCGGTCTAGCTTACCGAGTTCGTGCATATCATACATATTTAGCGCGCCAATCCTGGAGGGATTAAAATGAATCCACAGTAGGACGATCGATCTTTTGCATTTTGCAAGACTTGCTGTGCAACTGCAGCGTTTAATCCGTACATATGATACTTCTATGTAGATGATGGCAGTAGAGAGCCGTAGCCCTCAGCTGTCCAAAGTAGAAACTATCGAAAACCCGCGGAAGAGCTCGAAACGGAGCAAAGGAATAACAATAATGCAGTCCAAAAAAGCACATGACAAATCCATGCACGGAGCCCAATCTAGAAAGAATTATTATTATTGGTCGGAGGGTTTTCTCAAATAATACAGTACGGTATTAATACGCCGACTTACAGTACGGAGTACAAGTATAGTTACAAGAGTTCGAGAGTCGAGACTCGACAATACGTGCTGTGACTAGGACGCACGGTCTTTTATTGGATGGCAGTTGATCTGCCCTATTCAGTTGGCCCCGGGGCGGGCGGCCGAGCATACCAGAATCGGTTAGCTCGGTTCCTGCACGGACGGTTCGTCGACACAACTTTGGTGTTACTGGGGTGTACTGTATTGTAATATAGCGTAAGGTAAGGTAAGGGATTACAGTACGTACGGGCTGCAAACAGAGCACACTCACAAAAGTCTGTCCTGACTTCAACCCTTCTCCTCCAAAACTTGTTACTGCTGGTGGTCTCTGCCCTTAGCCCCTCCTCACCACTAACAACGACCTTTATTCTTTGGCTTTTTTCTTCCTCAAAAAAAGCTGCAAAAATAACTTCTTTTTTTCCTTTTTTTTTTTTATTTTCCTTTCCCACATCACGTGCTCTCAACCTCACTTCGAATCCTCCAGCCAAGCAAAAGCTCCCTCCTTCGTCTCTTCTTCCTCTCCCGCGTCCGACATTATTATTCCTTTTCCGTCGAGACCGGCACGACTCACTGAACAATCTTCCCCATTTCACCCCCCAAATCGTCTCCTCGCTATATCCCGCAATCCCCGAGTCTTTTCTTCTGTCGAAATCCTCCAATCTATCAAGTCAATTCGTTTGAATCGCCTCATGTGGTCCTAGCACTGCCTGAAATCTAATCAGTAGTGTCTTTTGCTCGATTTCACGGATTTCCCGTTTTGGTAAGCTTCGTTGTGTCTTGTGCTTTTCTCGTTCTGACTGTTCTGTTCCTCCAAATCCATCCTTCTGCTGCTGGCTGCTTTCTTCCTTCCATCCACCTCTACTGCTTTTTCTTCCCATTGTCCCCCACCTTTTTACTTTTGTTTTTTTCCTTTTCTTTTTTTCTCTTTTTGAAATTTTTCTTCTT
>HG983348.1:316553-335537 GCA_900006255.1 Xeromyces bisporus
TTTTTTTTTTTTTTTTTTTTTTTTTTTATTCTTTTCTTCTTCTTTGCCCTAGTATTTTTGTTCTTTTTTTCTTTTTTTTCTTTCTTCGGAATCTTCCTATAGCCGTGGTTAACCGTGCTCTCATTCATCCTCTGCAGGGCACCATGGCCAGCGCCGACGTGACGCTGGCGGCCGCCTCTGCCTTCATCCAGGGTCTCGCCAAGGATGCTCCTGGTGCCGCTTCTCCCTTCGATTTTCCCTACGCTACTCCGTCCATTTCCAATGGCTTCGAAAAGAAATTCATCCAATTACCCGGTCAACCCAGTCTTGCCAAGTCTTCCTTGGAAAGAGAGTTAGAAGCATTGGCTCGTCGTGTACATCATTTGGAAGTCCAAGCTGTTAGTCTTTTCTTTTCTTTTCTTTTCTTTCCTTTATACTACTTTTTCAAGAAAACTTCAATTGGCAATTATCCATCCACTGACTTCCCTAACTCCACAACAACAGCAGCCGCAACAGCAACAACAACTCCCTTGTCAACCAATTCTGAACAAGCGACCTCCTTCCCGGTCGGATGATGACCAGGGAACCGATGAGGAGATTGACGATGCTGAAAGCGATGCCGAGTCGGGTGAGAGAACACAACTTGTACGCGAAGAGGATATCAGTTATCTCCGCAACCATGTCCAGAAGCAGGCCGAGGAAATCAGTTTTCAGAAGGAGATTATCGCCCAGGTTCGAGACGAATTACACACCCAAGAAGAGCGTACGCGGTATGCCTTGACCAAAGTCGAAAACGAGGATGTCGTTCTGTTAGAACGAGAATTACGCAAACACCAACAGGCCAACGAGGCTTTCCAAAAAGCCTTGCGCGAAATCGGTGGCATCATTACCCAAGTAGCCAACGGCGACCTCTCCATGAAAGTGCAGATTCACCCCCTCGAAATGGACCCGGAAATTGCAACGTTTAAACGCACCATTAACACCATGATGGACCAGCTACAAGTCTTCGGTAGTGAGGTGTCCCGTGTCGCTCGAGAAGTCGGTACCGAAGGTAAACTCGGTGGTCAAGCTCAGATCACCGGTGTACATGGTATTTGGAAAGAACTAACGGAAAACGTGAACATTATGGCCAAGAATCTTCGAGACCAGGTCAGAGAAATCGCAACGGTAACGACGGCAGTAGCACACGGTGATTTGAGCCAAAAAATTGAACGCGGCGGGCAGGGTGAAATCCTCGAACTGCAACAAACCATCAACACCATGGTTGACCAACTCCGCACTTTTGCAACAGAAGTCATCCGCGTGGCCCGCGATGTCGGCACGGAAGGTGTTCTGGGTGGACAGGCCCAAATAGAAGGCGTTCAGGGAATGTGGAATGAATTAACGGTCAATGTGAATGCCATGGCAAACAATCTGACAACTCAAGTGCGTGATATTGCTACGGTCACCAAGGCCGTGGCGCAGGGTGATTTGACGCAAAAGGTCCAGGCCAACTGCAAGGGCGAGATTTTGGAGTTGAAAGACATTATCAACTCCATGGTTGACCAACTGCAACAGTTCGCCCAGGAGGTCACCAGGATTGCGAAGGAAGTCGGAACTGATGGTGTTCTTGGTGCACAGGCCACTGTCAATGATGTGGAGGGTATATGGAAGGATCTTACAGAAAACGTCAATCGAATGGCAAATAATCTAACAACCCAAGTACGAGAGATCGCAGATGTCACGACTGCCGTCGCAAAGGGTGACTTAACCAAGAAGGTCACGGCCAACGTTCAAGGTGAAATATTGGACCTGAAGAATACCATTAATGGCATGGTTGATCGCCTCAATACGTTCGCCTTCGAAGTCAGCAAGGTCGCCCGAGAAGTCGGTACAGACGGTACTCTGGGTGGTCAAGCGAAAGTTGACAATGTGGAAGGGAAATGGAAGGACCTTACTGATAATGTCAATACCATGGCGCAGAATCTCACTTCCCAAGTCCGAAGTATATCGGATGTCACCCAAGCCATTGCAAAGGGTGAACTCAGTCGGAAGATTTCGGTCCACGCGCAAGGGGAGATCCTCACGCTGAAGGTTACTATCAACCACATGGTTGACCGGCTTGCAAAATTCGCGACTGAGCTCAAGAAGGTCGCTCGCGATGTCGGTGTGGATGGCAAGATGGGCGGCCAAGCAAATGTGGAAGGAATCGCTGGCACATGGAAAGAGATTACCGAAGACGTAAATACAATGGCAGATAATCTCACGTCACAGGTTCGCGCATTCGGGGAGATTACGGACGCCGCAATGGACGGCGACTTCACCAAGGTTATCACGGTCAACGCATCTGGTGAAATGGACGAACTAAAACGCAAGATCAATCGAATGGTGTCGAACCTCCGTGATAGTATCCAACGAAATACTGCAGCCAGGGAAGCCGCAGAGTTGGCCAACCGTACCAAATCCGAGTTCCTTGCAAACATGAGTCACGAAATCAGAACCCCCATGAACGGTATCATTGGTATGACGCAGTTAACTTTGGACAGCGACGACCTCAAGCCGTATACTCGGGAGATGTTGAACGTGGTTCACAACCTGGCCAACAGTCTCTTGACGATAATCGATGACATACTGGATATCTCGAAGATTGAAGCCAACCGTATGGTCATCGAGACCATCCCGTTTACGGCGAGGGGGACTGTCTTCAACGCGCTCAAGACGTTGGCTGTGAAGGCAAATGAAAAGCTACTGAGTCTGACGTATCAAGTCGACAATTCTGTACCCGACTACGTTGTCGGTGATCCGTTCCGTCTTCGCCAGATTATTCTGAACTTGGTCGGCAACGCCATCAAATTCACCGAGAATGGCGAGGTAAAGTTGACAATCAAAAACTCCATGCGAGAACAGTGCTCTCCCGAAGAATATGCCTTTGAGTTCTCTGTCTCGGACACCGGGATAGGGATACCAGAAGACAAGATCGACGTGATATTCGATACCTTCCAGCAAGCCGATGGTTCCACGACTCGACGCTTTGGTGGAACGGGCTTGGGTCTTTCGATTTCAAAACGCTTGGTGAACTTGATGGGTGGTGATGTTTGGGTCACTTCTGAATATGGGCATGGGAGTACATTCCACTTTACATGCGTAGTGAAGCAGGCCGACGCGTCGCTAAGAGTTATTAGCTCGCAACTTAGCCCGTACAACGGTCATCGTGTACTCTTCATTGACAAGGGCTTGAACCTCGACCAAACAGATAATATCACCAGGATGCTCCGAGAGCTCTCTCTTGAACCGCTTGTTGTCTACAACGAGGAGGCAGTTCCGCCGCCTGAAATCCAAGATCCTTCAGGAAAGGAGTCGGGTCATGCTTACGATGTCATCATTGTGGACAGCGTGGAAACGGCTCGGACATTGCGAACATATGACGAGTTCAAGTACATACCTATAGTCTTGCTGTGTCCCCTCGTCAAGGTCAGCTTGAAGTCGGCTTTGGATCTCGGTATCAGTTCTTATATGACAACCCCCTGTCAACCGATAGACCTCGGCAACGGTATGCTACCTGCCTTGGAGGGTCGCTCTACGCCCATCACTATCGACGTGTCTCGTTCCTTTGACATCCTTCTCGCGGAAGATAATGATGTCAACCAGAGAGTGGCTGTTAAGATTCTGGAGAAGCATAACCATAATGTCACGGTTGTAAGTAACGGACTGGAGGCATTACACGCTCTTAGAGACCGCCGCTTCGATGTCATCCTAATGGATGTGCAAATGCCGGTTATGGGAGGCTTCGAATCTACCGGTAAGATTCGAGAGTATGAGAGGGCCAGGAACCTCCCCCGTACCCCGATTGTTGCGCTCACCGCACACGCCATGCTGGGTGATCGTGAGAAGTGCATTCAGGCTCAAATGGACGAGTACCTGTCGAAGCCTCTGAAGCCGAACCAGATGATCCAGACCATTCTAAAATGTGCTACCCTGGGTGGTCCATTATTGGAGAAGAGTAAGGAGACACGCCTTGGGAGCAGCGGAGAACCCCATTCGCCCAATCACTCATCTGACGGCAAAAACAAACAACAGCGCCCGGGTATGGAGCCTAGATCGGTAACGTCTGGATCCACGATTGCCGGCGAACCAGGTCTATCGGTGGATAGGGTGAGTCAGGTTGACGATCAATAAAAAGGAACGCGATCTAATGTGAAAAGTGAAAAAACCAGCAGACGCTGCTTCGAGCAAACGGCTCCTGAGGCGTTCAGTGTGCGAGTTCTTTTTCAAAACGTGGCATACATTTTGTTTTCCTTTCGATTTGGCTTCTTAGATACAGGCTCTTTTTTTTTTCCCTTCACCCTCTTCTTCTTCCCCCCATTTTATTATACCCTTGTCTGGTCCATATAATGGATATACTGTGGTATGACAATTTCCTTCTGTCCCTCCATACCTATTTCGGATGGGATGATAACTTCCTTTTCCTATGTCATCCTAGGCGTGTCCTGTTGCTTGCTCATTGCCGCTTCCTTTCTCACCTCTTTTTCACCTCTTTTTCTTTTTCCGATCAGGACAGGTCCTCCTTTTCTCTTTCTCTCTGCCTCCTTTTCTTTTTCTTTTTCTTTTCCCTTTCTTTTTGTCTTATATATTCTGTCGTTAGAACTGCTTATGGTGGTTGTCATATGCCTCATGTTGCTGCCGTTCTGCGTGCCATTTGCTTGTCCGTGTTCTTTCATCCCCCGTTCTTCTGTTTTTCTCTTTTTTCTCTTCTTTTTTTCTCCTTCGGTTGTCGATTGCATGATGAACCGAATGATGATTATTGTGTCGGGTGCGTTGGAGTTTGGGCGCTTTCGGAAGAAATTTGAAATGGGCTTGTCGTTTCTTTGTTTTTTGTTTCTGTTTTCTTGTTTTGTCTTTTTTTCGTTGCCGTGTGTATCCCGTCGGTTTTGGATTGATTGATTGATTGATCGATCGATCGATCGATCGATGGGCGAGAGAAAGAAATGCAAGAGCGAACATTGTTGATAGTAGTCTGGAGTATCGACTCGGAGTTATGTATTTATGTTAAGAGGGTTTGGTTTGATTGATTGATGTTTTGGTATGTTCCATGAGTTGAATTTTCAGCAATTATAGGTATAGATTCTCCTTCAATGTCTTTGGCCTCGGTGCGATATGATAGTCATCTAGCAGCTGGTACAATGGTAGCATGTAGCAGCAGTGTCAATTCGAGAGAACGAAGTTATTGATGTGTGCTATCTAACATGTTATGTATCTACCTATCATACAGAATTTATAAAACAATCAAACACGAGAACTCCATGTCTATAAACATTCTATGTGCTCCTCCATGTCCAATACAAACCAACTTTTTCCAATCCTTCCATTCATGATCCATGGTCCCCATGCACGCCAGTCGAGGCACACCATGACACCCAACTCGAGACGAAACCGAACCAAATCAACCCATAGCGGCACGAACATGCCTGAAGATAACAGGCGGGTAATCCGCGATCCTCCTCCGAGTCGGATTAGCATCCGGAGCGTCGCGCACAGCAAAAGACATTGAGCGAGACGGGGACGCAGACGCCGACGCCGACGCGGACGGAACAGCCGCGGAAGGATAGACCCTGTTACTAGACACGGCGGCCGAAGAAGCAGCAGGGGCGGAGAGGTAAGGCACGGCGCCGGCAGCCGACGACGAACCGTAGTAGCGATGGCTGAAGCTGCTACCGCCAGCTCCAGCTCCAGATCCAGCACTAGCACTAGCCCCGGCTCCGGCTCCAGTCCTGGCGCCAGCGGATGACGCGCCGGCGAAGCTGCTGTATGGCGTGGCGTAGGATGCGTAGGATGCGTAGCCCCCGGAAGGCGTTGCGGAGACGGGCGAGACAGGGCGGTAGACACTACCGCTACCGCTAGCGCTAGCGCTAGCTCCAGGGATGGGGTGGGAGGATGCGAAACCGGTTGGTTGGGCCGGGTTGGCGCCAGCGCCGGCGCCGGCACCGGCACTGGTACCAGCACCGGCAKCACCACCAGCGCCGCCGGTGGTGACGGTGACGGTGCTTATGCTTGTGGCCGGGCACTCAAGGCCGGGGGGAGCAGCAGGAGGGGGAGCGACAGCGGTGTGAGTGACGGTTGCGACGGAGGAGGGTACCACTGCGAACTCGATGGATGTTGCGCCTGCGAGGTGCGCGGAGGACACGAATGTTTGCCCATGGGCGATGATGGCGATTCCCCCGGCGTTGTTGTCAGGGGCTGTAGGGCTGAGACCAGCTAGGCCATTCGCAGGCGGATTTCTTTGTGCGGGTGTTGATAAGACACCAGGGAGAACGGTTCCCCAGATGACACTGGTCCAAGCCAGGAACCTATTTAGAGCACGCATCGTTTCGTTTAGGAAAGGACCGGGAGCCGTAGATGCTGTAAGGAAACTATAATGTATGGATGCTGTTAAGAAAACCTTTATAGGCAAGACAGCATATATCTTGGATTTGAAGAAAAGGGATAAAGCACCAAAGCATAGTGAGATATATGCAACAGCTTGACTATGATGTTCAGTTTAGTCAACCTAGGTGATGAGCTCTGTGTGTCATAGACCGTTAAAGGGCTTGGACAATCGGGAATATACAGCAGCAGTATTGAAGGATTCCAGAACGGTCGAGTCACTCGATCGGTTGGCACTGCTCTATTCCATGGAACCGCTGCGAGAGATCCCCAATCCACGGACAGAATGCGACGGTCAAGGGAAAAAGGCATATGTAGATGCCGCGAGAAGACATAGAGTGTCGCATACTGCGGCCAGCCCAGGCGATCCAGATGTTCTCGGCTAAACGCAGAGTAGAAGGATTAGTCGAAGCTCGTCAACAACTCCAACATTTCTCATAAACGATGCTCATTCAGGAGCTGCCGTAGAGGATTCGATAACTTCGACCCAAGGGACAAGTCGTCCCTGTCGGCACGGAAATGTTCAAAAATTTTCCAGCCATTCCTGTCGCTGTGGCGACGACTCGACGTTCGTTGCCGCTCAAATGAATCAGACTTTGAGATCCAAGGTCTCACATAAATGGTTCCAACACATTCACTGTATAGTATGAGTATGTTGTTATGCTTCTTGGTATCAAGTCGCCATGTGCGAGGCGTGCTGACCATGGAACCGGAATGATCTCCCGAAAACGGCGTCGTTTATTTCATCACAGAAGGTTGCTAGTTCCGTCTCGCTTTCTATTAATACTATTATGTTAGCAGGTATGCTTGCTATATTCATATTCCGTTTACCCTTAAGGTAGCGCGCGCAATTATTCCTCTCTCGTGGCAATATTAGAACATTGGACCATTCCAATCCAATAGGTTCAAGGCAAGCCCTCAATTCAGATGTTGATATGCCACCTCGGAATTTCCCACCATCTTCTTATACCAGATTGCAGATACCTCTCGATGAAAGTTTCGTAATTTGATCACTATCGCAGCCCGGCACTTGGTGATTCTAGGCCTCAGCCCTGCTGGCTCAGTAAAGCGCCCATGGCCGACGCCAACCGACATGGATCAGTTTTGCGCATGTAACACACGCGAGGCCAGCAGCATAACAGCATGCGGTGAACGTAATTAGTCCCCAGTATTGTCCATTACAGCGAGCAAGAATCTGCCCTGCGATGGGATTTCCTGTAAGAGGACTGACAGGATGAAAGTTAGCCAGTCGGGCCGTCACGAGAATTTAAGCTTAAAGGGATAAACTCACCCGAAACTTACGATAGTATATGCCGTGGCATAGTATCTACCGTAATTCTCAGTCTTGCAGAGCTGCCCAATGCATACCGGAGTAAGACTGATGTTGCTCCCGCTGGAAAATCCGAATATCACACAGTATATAATCATCAGAGGCAGACTGTCACCCGCAGGAAGCCAGAAGCACAAGTTGCAAATGAGACACAAAGCTACCGTGAGAATGAGAGTGTTGAAGCGGCCTAAGAAGTCGGCAAAGAAACCAGGAAGCCATCGTCCGAAAAACGAGCCAGCATTGAAGATGGCGAGTATCTGGTAGGAAAAGCGACTGGAGACATTGTGGACCAGTGCGTACGAAGAGATATAGCTGATTGGGATGAAAAGACCCCATTCGATGAAGAACACGCCGGCAGTCGTGAGAGCAAACCTAGCATCCCTGAAAATACGAAAGTCGGGTAGGATGTTCTCCTTGGAAAACGGCCTCTTTGGTAGGCGAGAACTTATCAGAAGACAGGCGATGATCAGGCAAACCAAGCAAACCAGTGCCACAACTCGAGTAGCCCAGCCGAAGCCAACCTTAGGAAAAAGACTTTCCAGAGCAAGGGGGAATATAACACCGCCTACGGAGCCCCCAGTTGCAGCCAACCCGGTCGCTACGCCTCTCTTCTCGTTGAAGAAGTGGCTGACTGCAGAGATTGCTGGAGTGAAAATCATAGAGGTTCCTAATCCTCCAGCAACTCCAATCACAAGCATGAACTGCCAATATTCTTTGCAGAAGCCCATTACAACCGTCATCACCATTACCAGGATTGACCCAATCAAGACGAGAAGGTGCGGCCCTCTTGAGTCAAATATCGGCCCAATTTGGACGCCGCAGAAGAACGTCAGGAACGAGTATACTCCAAATATCCACCCAATATTTCCCGAGCTGTGATCCTTTAATTGGTGATCTTCGAGATATGATTGTAACGTCCCAATAGAGTTAACCAGACCGAGGGAGGCAACGAGGCCCATGAAACTGCCAAACACGACTAACCAGGACCGCAGTCCGCCTTCAGGATACGTAATACCGGGGTAATCTGTGGACGAGCGGTTCGGCGGACTCAGGTCATTCGCATCAGTGTCCGGTGGAGGAGCCTCTATCGAGAACTCAGGATATTTTAGTGCTGTGTCCTGATCATTTCTTTCGCCTCCACCCGAGAAATCTACCCCCGATGCATCTTGAGAAGCCTCGTGTTCAGAGACGGTGACTTTCTCCGGGTTATATGACGCATGGATGCCAACAGATGCAGACATGATAGTTATGGATTATTGAAACTTGTCGGTATAGTTTTGAAAATAGAAACGCTCGCAGTGTTCCCCGGGAACAGTTGGAATGCCGCCTTAAATCCAATGCTTGATGCCGTACAAGGCCAATTGACGTTGGTGAAAATTTTTGAGAATCAACAGGCGGTAGGTATATCATTTCCCCTTTTTTTCTTTGGCGAGCGATTGAAGTCACTTTACTCCGTATTAGTTGATCACGCATAATTGGAGAATAATCTGGAGAAAACTGGGGAAAAGCCGAGGTCCACATTTCAAAATCAAGCGGCAAGCCTTGTTCTATGTCTGTGGAGATGAACGCAAACTGCATCATACATGGACCGATGAATATGTCGATGGCATGGCATGAGAATCTGAGAATGAAATCGAGAGATGAAGTTTGGATTTCTTCGAGCTTCGGAGGAATTTGTCACTTGCGTGGTCTCGTGACGGCACGTGGTTCGGAATAGCGAAATCTTGCCAAAGGAGAAAGGAGTCCGTCCTTTTTCCAAGACATTGATCTGGTAATCGGCATCGTGCAGTTGATTTGTATATACTATACGGTCAGTCCGTTCCAAACTTCCATATTCTTCCTTTCAAGTTCCATGTCTGATCTGGAGCACTGACCTTTATCTAACAGGATCTTACTAGTCGCCGATGCACAACAATATGTAGGACTGACAATAGCAAGGACGATCATCGCCCGGTCCCAGGAATGAGAACAATAGCAATTTATTCATAGGGCGTTTACCTTAACTATTGTTCTTATCCTTGCAGCAACATGTGGCATCGGCTGTAACCAGGGGCTGATATGTATCTTTCAATCTCCGAGACGCAGCCCTCTCAACAGCCATGTGTCCATGACGGATCACGACCAGCCTCAACAATGAAGCAAGCAACAAATTCACGGAGTACGATCGTACCTACATATATATAGGGCCCCGTCTGTTTTCAATCGTGATAGGGTTCTGATGTCCAATTCTCGATCTGCCTCTTTCCATATACGACCGTTTGCTGTATTAGTGAGCCGAAATGTTGTTTGAACCGCTCCTAATGACCGCCATTCTGGCTTGCTCGTCATTAGCATATGCCACTTCGTCTTTTGGGCGCTTTGGGAAAAACACCCGTGATCCTCGCAATATCGCGGAGCGTGCTTCTCCCGAAGTCAAGCATGCGCGGCCGCATGACGGCTTTCGCTTCCTGAGTAACCAGACAAAGCGTATGTTATTGCTGCTTTGAATTTTTGCTGTGGTACTTTTTCATTTGCAGAGAGTGAACTGAACAATGGTAAAGCCTACCTTGTCGACAGCTTGCCCGATGTGCCCTTTGACGTGGGCGAGTTGTACTCTGGCTCGATCCCTATCAACAAGGGCAACGATTCAAGAAGCCTATTCTTCGTGTTTCAACCGACTATTGGTGCTCCCGTCGACGAAATTACAATCTGGCTCAATGGAGGACCTGGCTGCAGTTCTCTTTCAGGGTTTCTCCAAGAAAATGGCCGGTTTCTTTGGCAACCTGGAACCCTTAGACCCGTGGCGAATCCTTACACCTGGGTGAACTTGACGAACATGCTGTGGTGAGTTTAATGTATCTGCGCTTTGTATTCCGTCGTCGCACTGCATCCACAACATACTTATATGACATTATAGGGTCGATCAACCGGTCGGGACGGGCTTCTCCAGGGGAAAGCCTACCGCCAACTCGCAAGAGCAAACTGCCGAAGAATTTATCAGATTTTTCAGAAACTTTGAGGATACTTTCGGGATCAAGAAATTTAAGATTTTTGTCACGGGGGAAAGTTATGCAGGGCGATATGTGCCCTATATCTCCTCGGCGATGCTAAAACAGAACAACACGGATTACTATGACTTGAAAGGTAAGAAACAAGGACCAACTTTGTGTTCTTTTACAAGTGAATGTGCATGCAACGTTGATATTCCGACAAATATATATAGGAGCACTGCTTTACGACCCGACTATCGGTCAATTTGAGTACACCCAACAACAAGTGGCCATAGTGCCATTTGTTCAGAAAAATTCCAACCTTTTTCGCTTCAATTCCAGTTTTATGAATAAGCTGGAAAGCCGACACCGATCCTGCAATTTCAAAGATCATGTTGAAAAATACTTGAAATACCCACCGCCGGGACCGCAATCCCCCAATATAAACGAAACCGGTGAATGCGGTTTGCTTAATATGGTTTATACTGCTGCTCTCAAACAAAACCCTTGCTTTAATCTGTACTCAATAAACGAGATGTGCCCCTTTTTGTGGGACGTCCTCGGCATGCCGACAGGGCTCAAATACCAACCCGACAACGCCTCGGTGTACTTTGACCGACCAGACGTCAAGCACGCCATGCATGCACCTCTGGATATCACCTGGTCGAAATGTTCGAATGAACATCCGATATTCACGGGTGGAAATGCGGGACCGCAGAGACGAGGCGACATCTCCGCGAATCCAACGGAGCACGTCCTCCCGCAGCTGATCGAAGCGACAAACCGTGTGCTCATCGGCAACGGCGACTACGACATGATGATCATCACCGACGGCACGCTTCTTGCCATACAAAATATGACGTGGAATGGGCAATTGGGATTCCAGACAGCACCCAGTCCTAGTCAGCCCATCAACATCGAGATGTCGGATCTTCAGTACTCGGACGTACTTGCGCAGAATCCAATGATGGCGGGCACAGACGGACCACAGGGTCAAGCGGGACTCCAACACTACGAGCGTGGGCTCATGTGGGTTGAGACGTACCAGAGTGGGCATATGCAGCCTCAGAGCCAACCGAGGGTGTCGTACCGACATCTGGAATGGGTACTGGGACGGATTAAAACATTGTGATTGTGTTGAAATGAAGATTCTATAATCATTAATGTTACGATAGTAATCAGTAAATAATAGACAGGCATCAGTAAGTTGTAACTATTATTCTGCACAAGTTGATGGAGTTGACTCTGTATGACAAAAGACTTGTCATTTTGTCATCTTGATCTTGGCAATCAGGTGATGACAACTTCGGCAAAGTCAGCCGAGGCACTCAGTCCACTTCGGCAGGCTCCACAACCAATGAAAATTGCAAAGCCGACCCGAGGTATGGGTTCGGTTATGTTACCGTACCGGATCAATTATGATACCATTGATTAGCCTACAAGGCTACGGAGTACAATGTACATACATAAGCACTGAAGGATTGCACCTCCTTGGGAACATAATCCGGTGGTGGCAGAATCTACCTACTGTACTTAAAGTATATAAGACTGCTGTCATCAGCGCCTATTACGATGCTTGACTGATCTTTTTTCACCACTGAGGACGAGCGGAAATCGCGGTATTAACAATAATGACAGGCTAACCCTATGATAGGTTAACCCTAAACTGAAGGTTACAGGCTTCATACTATTTCATACTGTAGTTGCCGAATTACATACATATACGGCAGTTAAAACTAAAAGCGCTTACTACCTAGCTACTACCCTATATACAGGTACGAGGTAGTAGGCCTAGTCGGTGGTATAATTCTCCGTCTTATTGGCGTATACGACGTCTGATGACAGGACTGTTTTTGCCTTAAATGGTAATAATTTCATTAGTCGAATCGTCATCTGACTTTTTCCGTTTATCTTCTTCTTTTCTCGCTTTTCCTCCAACCTCTTCTTTTCTTCTTAAATCCTCCACTACGTCTGCCTATTCGCCATCTTCAGCATAGACTGGAGTCCATCGTATCAACAGCTACAGCTACAGATACAGCAACAGCGACAGCAGAATCAGCCATCCACCGGTCATCTTCGCCTGATCTCTGTGGTCGATCGTTGACACGACTGGAGCTACTTATATCCATTGAACCCTTATTCCCCTTGCTATTACTTCATCAGTTTGTTGTCTAGCTGTCTAGGCGTCCGGTGCTTCTAGGCACCAATCCTGTACCGTTTATTTTGACTGCGTTCTGAACTATTTGGCGAACAGCTTCGAAGACTTTTCATCCATCTCACGTCCTATTTGACCTCTGGCTCTCCTGCGTGCAGTTTATACAGATACGAGAAGTTCTAGCTCAGAGTAGCTGAACCGACTTGACAATCAACCCCATTTCCCTTGCGGCAACTCTCCCGTCCTTCACAGTTTCCTTGCGTCAACTTTCAACCTTAAGAATCGACCGAGTCCTAAGGCACCACTCTGATCCTGTCTGCCATCCACTGCAACTATCAACAGCCCGGTGCAACACTCCAACGTACTCGATCCGATAGCAGCCACTTTGAAATCGAACGCACCAACAGAAGGAAACAGTACCGTGTGTAGACCCTGTGCCCGGGACGAGTTTACAAAGGAGCAGAACTTGAAACGCCATTAGCATCGGGACCCGACAGCGACTTTACTCGCCCTTTGCGCCAACTCGAATATAAATAAAAGAAATAGCCCACTGCAGCAATGGCTTTCATGAACCGGTTCAACCCTTTTAAGAAGGACCGCATGAACTTTCCCGGAGTCGTGATACCTCTCGCTTCTGCCCCTGCGCCTAATAATTACGGCTCTACTGATGAAAAGAAAACCAATTTTGATGACAATCACAGTCTCGACAAGGCTGCTTCAGATTCAGAAAAGGGAGTTGGTTCACGGCCTGACGATGCCTATGCTTCACCGTTGACCCTGGAAACCCTAAGGGCCGAAATTGAGACGGATATGGCCAAGTCTGGGACTGATTCTGCGTATGATCGTATGTTTTCCCTTACCAGAACTGCTTGACATTGGGCACTGTCGTCCCATTTTATCTGACTCAGAAAAAAATAACTACAGGAAAGTCGAAGGTTGTGAATAGAGCCCTCCAAGACATTGGCATGGGCCGGTATCAATGGGAACTGTTTGCCCTTTGCGGATGTGGGTGGTTGGCAGACAAGTGAGTGAACAGCAAATTATGTGCCACTTTTGCTGCTGACGCATTGACTCATTCATTCTCAGTCTTTGGATCCAGGTCAGTTAGCGAATCATGCCATTGCTCATGGGTAACCAAGTATTGACGCCATGCCGTGTGTTATATAGGGAATAGCCCTAACTCTGGACCAAGTAGCCGTTGAGTTTGGCATTTCCAGTACCACAGCCCGATTTACGACTTGTGCGCTCTTCCTCGGTCTTTGCTTAGGTGCATCGTTTTGGGGTGTTGCAGCGGATGTTCTAGGGCGCCGTATAGCGTTCAACACGACTCTTTTCCTCTGCGGCGCTTTTGGTCTCGCCCTGGGAGGGGGTCCAACGTGGATTGGGTAGGTTTAGTGATTCTTCTTCTTATCACTCTATTCGAAGTTGCTATAAATTGATTGCTAATGATGCAAATTCTCAGCGTTTGTGGCTTGTGCTCCTGTGTCGGTCTGGGTGTCGGTGGAAACCTACCTGTTGACGGTGCTCTTTTCCTAGAGTATCTGCCTAGTGCATCTGCCAATATATTGGTGCTGCTAAGCGTATGGTGGCCGGTTGGCCAGTTAATATCTAGGTTTGTAGACGTGCATCCATGTCATATGTAAGCACGTATGAATTCAGCTAACCGTTCATACTACTAGTCTCCTCGGTTGGGCCTTCCTTGAGAATTACTCCTGCGACTCTAACCTTAAGGCCTGCAGCCTGGTCGGCCCGGGAGAAGCCTGCTGTACCAAAGAAAATAACATGGGTTGGCGCTATTTGACACTGTCTCTCGGTGCCTTGACCTTTGCCATGTGGATATGTCGGTTTTTTCTGTTCCATCTCTACGAGTCTCCCAAGTTCTTGCTTTCAAAGGGCAGACAGGAGGAAGCCGTTGCGAGCGTTCATGGGATTGCGTACAAGAACAAGACGCAAACCTGGTTAACCGTCGAGGTTCTTAGCGAAATTGGAGGTTATGCTGAAGGCGGGCAGCATTTAGGGCTGAGCGTTGGAGAGATAATAAAGAGAAATCTATCCAAGTTCTCGTTCTCGAAGATCTCACCACTCTTCGCAACCAAGAGACTTGGATTTAACAGTGGGTTTCCTTCATATCTTCCCTAAAAGTTAAAATCTAGCATATATCTAACATTATTCTAAACAAAAACCAGCCGCCCTCCTCTGGTTCTGCTGGATAACAATCGGATTGGGCTACCCCCTCTTCAACTCCTTCCTCCCCCAATACATGGCCGCCGACAACCCCAGCACCACCTACCGCAACTACGCGATAACATCCGCCGTCGGCGTCCCAGGCTCCATCTTCGCCTGCTTCACCGTCAACATCCCCTACTTCGGCCGCAAAGGCACCATGGCCATCGCCTCGCTGATCACCGGCATAATCCTCATCTGCTTCCCCTCGGCCAAAGACCCGGGCCTCCAACTCCTCTGCACCTCACTCGAGGCCTTCTTCCAGAACATCATGTACGGCGTCCTCTACGCCTACACGCCGGAGGTCTTCCCTGCGCCGGTGCGCGGGACGGGCACGGGGATTGGCAGCTTTTTCAACCGTCTTGCTGGGCTTATGGCGCCGCTGGTTGCTATCTATGGGTCTTCGGCGGATGCTGGGGCGCCGATTTATGCGTCTGGGGGGTTGATGTTGGCGGCTGGGGTTGCTATGTGTTGTTTGCCTATTGAGACTAGGGGGAGGGCTAGTATGTGATTGGTATTGTGGAATGTGGAATGTGGATTGGGTGGATGGATGGATGGACTATGGAGTGATTATTGTTTTGTTGTTCAAATGTTTTTGGATTGACGGGATTGTTTTGTTTGTCTGTGATAGATATTGAGGGTGTACATAGGACTACTACTATTACTATAAATCAATAATCGGTTTTGGGAGCGTTTTCAAGTTGAAGCTGCTGGTAGTTGCTCATTTCAAAAACACTCGTTTAAGTCAACAATAACTAGGTATAACAACATAATGGAAATACAAGGGACATGAATCCTTAAGCTGCTGTACATAAAACTCATCAGAAACTCACATTCCCATACATCATAATGCTAACAAAGAATTCTAAAGGAAAAAAGGAAGAAAAAGAATAAATCATTACCGAAGCAGAACTCGAGCAAAAAGAAGAAACACCCCAAACAGAAAACTCGAGCAACAGCGGGCCGGATAATAATGCATCACGAAACGGAACAAAGAAACAGAGGAAACAGAAGAATTCTAACTCCGGTACTGAAGCCGCCCTGACAGGAAACAAAAAGCATAACGACGTGAGAAAAATCATTAAGAGTAAAAGCAAACGATATCAATCATAACGGAACATAAGAAACATGACCGTTCGATCATGAAGAAAAGAAAAAATGACGACAAAATATATCCAAAAGAGAAAGAAAAGAACCAAATAAGAACCTCACGCAACCTGTTGCGACTGTTGTTGACGTCTCATTCGTCGTTCTAGCAAAGTGGCATTGTCCAAACTGAGCTCGAAAGGATGTCTCGAACGTCGTGTTAAATTCTCTATAGCCGCCGACGCGACAGCTGGGCTATGTTGTCCGTAGCCTTGTTGCTGGTATCGAGACTGTCGCGCGTTCGCATTCCGAGCTCCTAAGCTCGTAGAACGTAGCTTCTCTTCCATGCCAGCAACGTCGCCACCTGGCTGGGAAGCTTTGGGCACTTTAGATGGTGGGTAGCCATTGTCCGCGGCATAACCGGATTGCGCCGCTTCGTCCTCATCGTCGGAGTCTTCGTTGAGCGGGTGGAGGGCGGTGGAGAAGCCGGTGCCTCGATATCCCTGCTTGAAGTTTCTCCGTCGCTTGCCTTCTTCCTCCTGTCGATGTACGGCGTAACCGACGTCGAAAATCTCGCGCAAGTTGATCGCACCTGGCGAGCGGAAGTCCACCGGACGCTGGGATGATGCACTCGGCTCATCTACAATTCGCTGGCTGAATGGTCGATAAGGAGCTTGGTCGACGGTTAAGGGATCCAAAGGTTGATCGACTTCTGGCTTAGCCCCGGATGTTCTCCGTGACGAAGGACGAGTGGTCTTGGCTTGTTGGATCCACGGATGCGAAAGGAACTCTCCGATAGTGTATCGTCTTTCGGGATCGACTGTGAGAAGATGAGAGACAAGATCCTTTGCGTCAGACGAGATGTCGTCCCACCACGGTGACAGGAATGTGTACTCGCCACGAGCCACCTTCTCGGTCAAAACCTGTATGCTTTCATCATAGAACGGAGGAAATCCGCAGAGTATCGTATAAAGAACGCAACCAAGGGCCCACATATCAACACTCTTGGAGTATCTTTCATCCTTCACGATCTCAGGCGCCGTGTAACCAACAGTCCCACAAGGAGTCATGGTCTGGTTATCCCAGATTACCTTGGACAAGCCGAAATCCGCAATCTTGATTGGGCCAATACCGCCAGAGCCAACGTTGGGAATGAACTCGCCTTCATCTTCTTTGTCCTCATCACCCGGTTGGCGGGGCTTAGGATCTTTGCTGGGAATAAAAGGTATGGGGTTGAAAAGGAGGTTTTCGGGTTTGATATCTCTGCGCAGGATTAGCACGTTCTCGCTGAAATAGGATTACCTCTAAGGGAAATGAACGTACCGATGAACGACACCTGAAGTCTCGTGTAGATACTCGATTGCTTTGGCGACCTGAGTGATAACATGACGACTAAGATCTTCGCTAAAGTAAGTCAATCGCACGATCTGGTGGAACAGCTCCCCTCCAGAGCATAGTTCGAGAATGATATAGTAGTATTGGGGTGCTTCGGAAAAGCTGAGTAGTTTGATGATATTCGGATGATCGAGTTGTCGCATAATTTGAACCTCTTTTAGAATATTGGCGCGCTGTTGAGAGAAGTAAAGTTAGCCCCGTATATCTTTTTTTCCTTCTCTCCAATTGAACTCAACAAAAAGGAAGGAGGAGGTCCTACTTGATTGCTATTCATCTCGAATTTGCGAACAACTTTAATGGCCACCTGGTCGTATTGACCCGAGGAATCCCTAGCACGGTATACATTACTGAAAGCACCGTCGCCCATCTTCTCCAGCAACATCCAGCGATCCAAACCAGGGTACCTGGGCATCTTCGAGCTACTTAGTCTCTCCTCGGCAACAATCTGCTGGATCTCGGACTCGCGATTTCGTCTCTGTTGATGGGTCTCTGCAGGTTTTTGCTGTTCAGCATGGCCCTGGACATACTTTTCGTCCGCAGCACCGGAGTTTCCTGCGACAGGGGCATGGGTGTGGGTATGTGCATTGGCGTGATGGCCGTGACGCTGTCGCTGATCTTCGACATGGACGGCGGAAACATCGGTAGTTGGCTCGGCATGAGGAGTTACAAGACGAGCCTGTTTCCCGTGACGTATGAAGTTCTTCAAGCTTTGTATCGTACTCATGGCGCGTGGTTGAGAGTTTTGCGACGACGGGGAAGTTTTAGAGATTGACAGGTGCATCAAGCGATATGGGGTATAGTGACCGGGGGGTATAGTAGTAGTAGTATAGAGGGGAAATATAAAAGAGGAAGAGGAAGAGGAAGAGAGGAACGAGATAAGAATAGACTTGGGGAGGTTATCGGGATTGACTCAGTTGAATCCAGAGGAAGCGCGATGATGGGATGATTACTGTGCGATGCGTCCCACCAAACGGGAGGAACTTCTTCTTTTCTTCTCTTTGCTTCTTCTTCTATGTGAAATTAGACATGATGAAAAAAGCAACCGGCGGAAACATAGAAAAGAAGACAAAAAAAAGACGTGATATATATTACCTCGACAAGCCCCGATAAACAGAGATTTGTAGTGGCAACAGAGGAATCACTAAGACTACAAGCAAATTCTTCAGTGACGCCAGAGACCGAAGGCGGCGCTCAGAGTCAAGAGGCCTTCAGAAGGGCCGCCCAGACTTTCGAGATTCACGGTGGGCCGAGATGGATGGCAAGGGAGAGGGGGAGAAGAAGCCGATGATTGGAAGATGGAGAAGAAAAGACGAACAACAGCGAAAACTTTGGATGGAATCTGGAGAGGAGGCGAATGGTGGTTTTGGGGGGTGTTTTGGGGGCTTTTTTGGGCCGTTTTTCTGGCCGTTTTTGGTTGTTTTTGGCTGYTTTTTTTTTTTTTTTTTTTT
>HG983348.1:336007-379347 GCA_900006255.1 Xeromyces bisporus
GAAAARRAAAAAAAAAAAAAAAAAAAAAAAAAAAMGATGAAGTCAGCCTGGCACGTGCTGAGGAGAACGTGACTCGGGCATAAATTAATTTCCACCTCCAGATATGTCACTCTCCGGTCACTCTCCGAGCATCATCTTCCTCCTACAGTAATCATCACTGACCAGAGACTCTGCGGCTGGACAATTCGAGTATCCCTCAATGAGTCCATGCTATGCCATCACCATCACCATCACACTGCTCAGTGAAGTCTGCTCTCTCTCTGGGTCGACTCCTGACCCTGGCGTCATTCGCCGCCACCAAAGGCCCACACTTCTTCCTTTTTGGCGCTGGAGGCTCTTCAACGGCAAATCTGCTAAAGAAAATGACATAACCGACAGCTTCGGTTAACTTGCGCCTTTTTGTTGGTGCCGATGCTTATCAGATGGAGTCATGGAGAATCCGTCAATGACTCAACAACGTCAATAATGACTCGAACATGGAAGTCCATGAAATCATGCCACAATGTACCTGGCAGCTTTGGAAGCACCGATATCAATAACGTTCGTCATAGACTCATACAAGTCTGTGTCCGTCTTCATTGCCACCTGCTCCTGTTGATCCTGGGAATCAATCATGATTGTCATCCAAAAGTCAAACTACCGTAGACTGTTTCCGAGGGGTAGCGGTGTTTATTGGCATTGCTTTGACGTAGCCTGAATCAGGGACAAGGGTCGACAGTATGCCATCCGTGGTGAGAATTGACGTAGAATCGACTAGTCGCCTTGACTTTGAGAGAGTGGCCAACAGAGAACTTCGAAGTAGACGACGAGTACCTCTCCAGTGTCGACAAGGAACAAAGAATACGGAAATGGTACTCCGCAACAAAGGAGTTAGGACTCGTGCCACTCACCTCGCCGTCGCTGTGCGCGCTCGTCCAACGCACCAGAAGTCGTGCCTCCTCTCCAGCAACAACAACAACAACAACAACAACAATTGAGAGGAGCTGTTTGTCAAACAAAGATCCATCATCCGTCTTGATTCTCGCGGTTCTTTGAGAATTCGAGAATTGACCCGGCGACCTATCTTGCCATGTAACGCCCGCCAGGATTGTACATGTACAAAACCAGCAAGATTGCTCTTTTTCCCCCAAGTAACGCCGGTTGATCTTCGGCATCCTGCACTTCGACATGCCCTGCGTCCAGCTCCAAACTGCAGACGCTGCCGGACCATCGACAGAGCAGTCACCAAGTTCAGTTACTCCAGGACAGGTGACTCCCACTGGCACTGGCACTGGCACTGGCACTGGCACTACTACCAAGAGGAATGACTCGGACTGCGCTTCAAGCAACGACCCTGCTCCAGCCGTGCCCCTGACTCCGCCCAGCCCGGTTGAGGAGAAGCAATATAGCAACGTTGCCTGGGAAGAACTGCGACATGTCGCATCCTCCCTGTCTGGCCGTACGACTGTCCGGGCGGTAACGCCGCTTTTGCAAGATCCTCCAACTCCAACCGTGACGCCGCCGCCGCCGTCGTCGTCCTCGCCCGAAACTCCAACCAAGAAGCAGGCGAGTAGTTGCGTTGATCTCTCGCAGTCGTCTTGCGCTGAATCGTTTTGGACAGCTATTGACCATGACAATGTTCCGACGGAGGGAGAGCTGGAGACTACTTGGCGCTCTACCAACTCATATCATCCACGGAGCTCATTGTGCTCATTGTTGGAGAAGTCGTTGAGAAGAGATGGATCCTCTCTCCATTCTGATTCTGCCAGCACAGAAGTGGCCACGTCTTCGAAGGACGCCAACAACGCAGGCTATGCTCGCCTACTCGATTCCCCTGATTCGCCTGATCCTACTTCTGAGCTTGTCATCGAGCAAAACAACATGCGCCACAAACTTGGCCGCAGCGCAAGCCGCACTGCGAGTTCTTTACTACCATCTCCGATAAGCGACGACAACTACGAACAGAGGCCAGAACCACCCAAAAAACGCGAGCGCCAGCAAGATATGCAAAAAGGTCTCGGCAGTTCGTCAACCGGAATCCCCCGTCAGGAGTTTGTCTGGACCGCAGAAAATGCATCTTGCTTGATTGAAAGCCCCAGTTCTAGCAGGTCGTCATCGCCATCATCGCCATCCATAACTACCATCGAAGCCGTGATTATCGACTCTACTCCGCACTCTTCCCCGCGATCCCTACGACACACTGAGAAGAAACTCCCCTTGCGTTCCGTCAGCTCGCCCCTCCCACAGTCGCAGCGCATGTCCAGAGCCGAACGGTGCCAGTCGCAGCATCGTCTAGTTCGCAGACCCGTTCGGATAACGGAGCAAGATCGCAATAGTCTTGTATCTGAGGGTTCCATTTTCAAAAGCGGCTCCCCATCTCCCGCACGGCGCGAGAATGGTGACGTGATCCCCGTGGTTGTAATCCCACAGCGGCGCTCATCCTTGAAATTCACTGAAATGTACAACAAGGCACAGTCCCAGAAGCCACGGATCAGAACCAGAACCAGGACCAGGGCTCGAAGTGAAGCTGGTTCAATCAATCAGACGGATTCCAAGCTTCGAAATTCTGGTCCACCCATTGTTCCCAAACGCAGTTCATCCTTGTCAGCACCTGCAAGCAGGATTAATTCACAAGCTACATCGGATTCCACGGAGTACAATACATCAACCGTTGACTCCAAACACCACAGATCGGTTCCTGAACCCTTACCCCAGGATCCAAAGCTTACTCCTTACAAGGCTTCCGAGTCCCCCAAAACCCACTCCGCACCAGTGCGCCTTGACGACACAAGTCTGAGTCACTTTCGAGCACTTCCTTCAACCCCATCCTCGCCTTCCCTAAAACAGGCTACTGCAGTCAATCTCTTCCCTCACAACAATACATCGCTACTCATCGTCGATCCAACAGGGCAGCATGAACAGCACTCTACGCATCCCCTGCAATCCCAGCGTTGGAGCAAATACAAACCCAACACCCCGCCGGCGCGATCAAGCGTGATAGATTTGGGAACGGACGACGGCGATGATTCATCACTGACGCACCCTAGCCAACTCTCTACTAAACTTCCAGTCTCAGAAGTAACACCAATCGACCCCAACGCCGACTTCAAACGGGTGAATGAGAACAATCGCAAAGAAGAAAACAGCGGCGGTCGCGGCCGTGGTCGTGGTCGTCGTCGTGTACGGTTCGAAAACGTCCGACGCGCACAAACCACACCATCTCAAAGCAACGACAACAACGACGACGACGACGACGTCAATCCCGAACCTCCATCACCGGTGGATACCTCCTTCACACAAACACATCCACTACGAAAACCACCCAAGAACCGAAAAGCAGGAAAGCACATAGACAGCAAATCAGACCCATTCTGGCGCCCGCGCGGTGCTACTGCTACTGCTGACGCTGCTGGTGGCGGTTCTGCTGCTGCTGCTCCTGAGAACAACAAAAGCACTCGCAACGGCCACAAAGACCTCCYCGTAAGCCGKCCTCTGGGGTCTCTGGCGGCTCAAGGCCAGATGATCTTCGAGGGACCGCCGGCGCTGGCTCGTCGCAGTCCGGGACTGAGGAGGCTTGTTGATGGGCTGTCTCGTCAGGCGCCCCGGCGGTGTTTCGTGAGTGGCGGTGGGGTGCGGAGGTCGTCGTCAGATTCACCGTCGTCGTCGTCATCGTCGTCGTCACCGCCGTCGTCGTCATCGAGGCCATCGTCGTCGGCAAACTGGCGTGGGTTGCGGTACCGTGTGGCTTTCTTGAGAAAGGCGAGTCGTATGCTGCAGCGGCGGGTGGAAGGGAGAGAGGATGCTACAGCTAAGAGGGAGCGGGTGAAGCGGAGGATTGTGGTTTTGAAGTGAAGTGAACGGCGGTCGTCAATGGTCGGCCTTATGAGTTACGATTTTGTCTGATGATTCAATGTTGCTACGATTGATGGATGATTTACTGTTATTTATGCCGTTACGATTGATATTGCTTATTTCTGATCTTTCTCGTTCGGTTATGGCTTTTCGTTCTGCTCTTTCTGATGTGTTGACGAGCAATGCCTGACATGTGACATGATTATGACTATTTACCAGCGGGTGTATATAACATTGATATGATCAGCCCTGCTGTACTGGTACCTAATAGCAATTGAACCGAAGCAACATCGCTTTCTCGTCATTCGTTAACAATGATACCTATGCCTTCTTCACCTAGGCGGCCGCCCGGTCCCGTCGACCCCCTTCGCATCGCAAAAGACCTGGCCAGCCGCGACCCCCCTCTTCCTCATCATCACCTCTCCGGGCTCGCCCACCCGATCAACGTCACCGCTGACTCAAACCAGAATCAGTACATACCTAAGCCACTACCAACTACCACAGCCTGAGAACCACTTTACCCCATCCTCTCTTTCTCCTCCACGCCAACCCGCTTACACCACCGCTCCCAAACCCCAACATCCAAAAACGGCTGCGCAGGACACGAAAAGTCAACCGCCGCGACCAGCGTCTCCTGTCGATCTCGTTCTCGTTCTCGATCTCGTCCGTCTTGTCCGTGCTGTTTAGCCTTTGCTCCTGCTTCTGCTTCTGGTTCCTGATTCTGACTCTGATCCTGATTCTGATCCTGATACTGAGTCGCAATTGTTGAGAATGGCGGTCGCCGGAGTTGGAGGTCTGTTGGGTTGGAGCTGGGGTTGAGGGTTCTGGGGCGTGTTGGTGTTGGTGTTGGTGGGTGGAGGGGTCTTTTTGTTGGGATTAGGAGGGGACGGGGGCTTTTTTGGGGTCTTGGGTTGGAGGGGTGTTGTTGATTTTGGGTCATTTTTTGGGGAGATTTGTTGTTGTTTTCGTTGCGAACGAAGGACGGATTGAATCTGGGGTAGTGTAGTTTGGGTGTCATGTGACGTGGAGATTGTCAAATGATGTCACTCATACTCGTGCCCAGCTGGGTTACGACTGGAGAACAGTTGGCAGATTATTTACAATTGTATTCCTAGCTCCGTCTATATACTGGCTCGAATGCCTATTATAGCTTCGGCTTCGAAGACTCTGCGCAGCAATCACCACCAACAAGCTCACTCCGGTTCGACTCCTGCGAACTCTGCGGAACGTCCAAAGCCGGGTTAAACCCAAAGAAATCCGCCGGCTTCAGCGACACCGTGATAACCTCCACAGGCATGACCGGGAAATCCTCAACACGAGGGTTATGCGTCATCCCAAACGTATTCCACACCACGATGTCCTGGTTGCGAATATCCTCGTTGCGACTCGTGTAGTCGGCGACACCACCAGTCTCCTCTAAGCTCTGGTTCGTCCATTTCCCGCCAGCCCAGAGATCGCCGTCGTGGTAGCGGGTGACCCAGACGTGGTGGTCTGCGAAGCGGGCGCGTCTGCGGATAGCGGCGTTCTTGCCGGCCAGGAGACGCTGGGACGGGTGGGGGGCGAGTTTGAAGCCGACGGGGTTGCGCGAGATGGGGTTTAGTTTGGACTCGTTGACGATTTTGAAAACTCTGTTGTTCTCCGGGGCGGCGTCGGCGAAGGTGGATCTTTCGAAGGGCGTTTTGTGGACTTTCCACGCGTTGTCGTGCGGGTTCTCTTCGTCGTCGGTGAAGGGGTGGGATTCTTCCTGGATTAGCGTGTTTTGCTGTCCGTCAAGCATGGGGTCGATTCGGAGACAGAACATGTGTTGGTGGTTCTGAGCCAGGGCGCCCGGCGAGACGACGTTGCCCCACGGGCTCTTTTTGTCCTTGTCGATATGTACCGTCGAGAGGATGCCCGTGGCCCTTGTTTCGAAGTCCACGTTCCCGTTCTGCTGGAAGTGCCAGGAGAATATGTACTCGTAGTTGCCTACCGTGATGATGTTCTGCAGTACCAACTCTCGTGCGCGGGTGACGGCCGGATTATCTGTGCGCATGTTGGTATGCTTCCACCCAATTCCTCCGTCCTGCTCGTGAAGGCATACAACGTTGGGTGCCTCCGTTGGCTGCCCTCTGTTGTCGGATAGCCAGCTGCTGAAGTACTTGATGACACCCAGACAGTCACATCCGAGTCTGAGGTTGTTCGAGGTAACGCCTGCTCCCGCATCGCCAAGGTCGAATGCTTGCTTGCGATGGTACGGCGCACGGGGGTCTTTATGGATATCGAGTTAGTCTTTCTACCCCACACTCACACCCACACGCTAAGATCATTAACATACCTCCATAGGGAACCGTCATCTCACTCAAACTAAGCCGGTAAAACACCTTTCTCCCATCATACCGAACATCGTGAATAGTCATACCCTCCCGATAGTTGAACCCAACCCTAAACCGCCACTTCTGCCACTCCACCAAGTTTTCATCAGATACCCGGAAACTCGGACCTTGAGGCTGAACCACCTGCAACGGCTTCAGGTCCTGTCTCGTTGGCACCTTCAACAAATCCGGATGATACTCATTCTCCACGCAATGCGCCATAGGCTCATCGGGAGCAGTGTTATACTTCAACCCATCCTCTGTGCCCCCAGTGGGCAGGGAGTCAATCCGCACAATCTTATTTTGATACCGATCAAGAACCGGCGAGAACGGGAGGGGAAACGCGTATTGGTTACTATCGGGATGGTTGTTAGGTGCCCGAGCGTATAGATACCCCTGGACAAGATTAGGGGTATCCTTGTTGGAGTACTTGTCTGAGCCATACGGCCAGGTGTCGACCTGGACGACGACATCGGCCGGCAGACGGAGGGCCTTGATTCTTTCGAGGACCTCGGGATTGTTTAGGATGATATCGTTGGCTCCTGTTATGATTTCTCTGATTGGTTGTTGCTGTCAACAAGATCGTTCCCTCGTTCAAAAGAAGAACCCTTTGCATACTTATCAAGTGAACTATATTTCCCCTCACCCGCTTTATCAAAAGAAACCTCCACTCCCGAATCCAAACTAACCACGCTCTCAATCACCTCCCTCTCGTTCTCAAGCGCATATACCACCGTCGCCAGCCGGGGCACAAACGGCCTTGACTCAACGGGAACGTTCCCTTCACTCTCCGCGTCTAGATAAGGCAGCAGAATGGCCTTTGGTGGTTCGTGGAGGGAGATTCCCTTGAAATTGATCGGGTACGGAGATGAAGCGTCGACATTCTTCGTTTGGCGCACCTTCTTTGTGAAGATTTCCGCGGACCTCTGGATTTCCGAAGGTTTTAGGGCGTGGAGGGGGTGAGGTCTTGAAGATGTCATTATGTAGTCAAGTCGGTGATGGACAAGTATAGTCTCTGAACTCTGTACTTCGTACTTGATTTTTCGATCGAATGTAGTCGGGGCAAGACAGGTCTTTATATATCATGTCAATCACGAGTCGAATAATGCCCGCCCGATAAGAGTTGGCGACTTGGCGTCAATATAAATGCAACATCGCAGCAATTTAAGCAGGTCAAGTCGATATCGGATGTTGTGTTTATTCGAGGGACGCCGTTGATAACTCGCCTCCACCTACCGCAATAGGAAGGTATGCGGAGTAGGCCCGAATGTGCCGATAAGCTATCATATCAGCTGATATCAGCTGATTGATAACGTTGCCGATCAATTCAGCCTGACAGGTTGTCAACCAAAAGAAATTTCAAAGCAGGAGATATCCCAGTTCACATAACTCATAATTCAGTATCAATACAAAAAGCAAGCAGCAGACCAAAAGAAATTCTCCGCGACGCCTGTTTCATCCAAATCATAAGTGGCATCATTCGGTGTATCATAGAAATAAAGCAAAACAACATTGAAGCAGTAATGTCTGCTCGTATACAGCAAAAAGAGAGAATTAAAATACCACCTGCATCATTATAGAAACGCCGAAATGATACTTTGAAACGTTCAAATCATAGCGATTAATAAAGCCGGGACAATTGCCTATGCGGCGTCTTAAGCTTCCATTCCCACTGTGGGATATGTGTAAGGGAAGTCCACAATTCCGTCCAGCAGCCAGTTCAACGGGTCAAAGACTTCATAGTTAGGCTCCATGGAGCTGCCAGGAAACGTGCTTACTGCAGAAGACGACGTCTGCATCGCAAGACTGGCTTGCGGTAGTACTGGCGTAGGTGCTAAGCTTGGATCCCGCGCCGAGTCTCCGGGCGTCATTAAATTCGATGTCTGTCCTGCAGCAACTGACGAAGACGCAGAAGAGTCATAGTCCGGGTTCGTCGGATTCCTGAGATACGCTGCGGATAGAGTCAGTCATTATGTGCCATATGGCATGAATCACAGTGTACAACGCACCTTCGATATTTCTATCTTTCGTTCGTGCATCTTCTCGCCATCGCCAGACCGAATCATATAGAAGGGACATACTCATACGACATCTGACCTTCAGCCGCAATGAATGATCAATGTCGGCATGATTGTTCGTAGATTGGTTCTGAGGTGGTGCGTCGCCTAGCCTCCACATCTGAGCTAGGACCTCTGCCAATCGTTCGGGCAAGTCGTTGTTGGACACAGAGGCCCTCCGAACTGTCCAGATCGTTCGGTTAAAAAGATTTCTGGCATAATCCATGTCAATGTAACTAGCGAAGAAACTCTTGCACAACTTCAACAGAGTGCAGCCTCCGGCAACCATCATCTGGTATATATAATAAGGCGTATAGTGCAGAACCAGGCCCACATCCGTTTCGAGATTCATCGCTGTTTCGAGAAATGTCGTTGTCGCTACATACAGAGAAAGAAGACGCTTGCGATAATCCTCTGCACTCGGGTCGTCGAAGAAAGCCGACAGGTGCAAGTGAAGATTCGCAGCACGAAGGTAAAGATTAGTTATACCTAAATTTCAGTTAGAATCTTCAACCATGCATAACAGGTAAAATTGAAATGAAGGATTACCATCATTCTCGGACTTAAGCTTTTCCTCGAGCTCATCGAAATCTCTCGCGAGGAATGATATTAGCGTGGACCTCTCAGTGTCACTGCATAATCCAACCGGATCCCGCCGGCTTGAATAAAGTGTTTTATTGACCTTGTCACAGAACTTTTCAATCTCGAGCCGTGCTTTTGTGACTCCTGAAAGTTTGAAATTTGCATCCATTGATTCTGCCGAGCACAACGTCCAGTCGTATAGGGTAGACGGTGGTTGTCCATACCCAGTAGCGACTCTGTAAAACAAAATGTTAGAAAATTGTTGGAAACAAACATCAATATCGATTATAGCGCGGGAATCCACATGTCTCGTGCAAACAACTTACCGCTGTGCAACGATGTTGCATACAGCCCATGTCTTGACTTTGTCCCTCAGCTCCCCCTCTATGAGTTCAACTCGGAACTTGCTAAAGTCTTGGACATGGGAAGGCCGGTGAAGACCTAACTGCATAGCAACCTGCATCATCATCCCGCATAGCATGAACGTAGGATCTGTGGAAGTGCTGCTCGTAGGAAAGGGCCAGGTGCAAAGCAGACAGAGTGCTTTCAATACATGGTAGCTTTGCGGAATATCCGCCAAAGTACTCCAAACCAAGCGCGTCACGGGTCCAGCAAGCGAGTTTAGAAGCTGGGGATCAGGATGATATCGCCGAGCACCCACGCTAATTATGGTCCAGAATAGTAATGGCGAGACATTATAGTAATCTTCCGGAGACCGTTCTTGGTCGAGGAACGGAAGGAATGGGTGGTAGAAGACAAAAAAGCTTGAAAAGTCAGGTACGCCAGATTAACTCAGGTGTGAAGATGGAAGTCTTACATTCTGAACAATTCTGATACCCGTTCAGGTAAAATCATAACGTCCTCAATCCGCTTAATTTGAGATCCATTTCTCATGTAGCCGGAGCCATCAAAACCAGAGCGAAGATCAAGCAGCGATGCAACGGCTTCTTGGGAGCCCATACATTGGTCTGTCGACATGGGAGAAGCTTTGTGGTAGACTCCCAACGGGCTAGTTCGACTCGAGTCCTGCTTAGTGGTCGATTGCACAGGGAGATGATGTTGTTGTTGTTGAGCTACCGGTGTCGTAGTATTCGATTGTGCATTGGCGACCTGTCTCCGTAGTTCAATGATTTCCCGCTCCATCTCTGCATTTCGACTGCGCTTTCCAATTCGTTTGAAGTTGGACTCGATTTTACACTCGAGCTTCAAACGACGGCAACGAGAACAATCTGTGAAGGGATGCTGAATCACATCGCAACGAAGCTGCAACCAACTTGAGTCAGCAAGCTTTATCGCCCTCCAATACCCGAACCAGATAGGGCATGCACGTTGCACCTAAGACATGCGTCTCACCTTCTGCTGTCGGCACTCATTGCAAGCCCGTTTCACGGGTTGTCTTCGCTTTTCCTCGCGAGCTTCGCCGTCATCGACATCATCGACGCTGCAAGGGGAACTTTCCAGGCCCGCGGCGGCAGCGCTGCGTTTAGTGGCGTGTCCCAGGCCATCGTCCCCGACGGCCACAGCGCCAGAAGAATATCTGACACCTCCCATCACAGGATTGGTGGCCCTTATTTCATTATTAAGATACCCTCTGCTTGGCTCCAAAACGTCCACCTTCGTTCTTCCGCCTCCGATGCCGCTCGACGATCGCCGGAGAGTCGCCAGTCTGACTGCTGTCGCGAATCCGGGGCTAGGAGATTAGTACGTATGCCTTATCAAACCGGAGAGACGCAAGAATAGAAAAGGATCAGCAAAAAAAAACAAAGCCAGAGAAGGACGGCAAAATCGAGACAAATAGATTCAGCAAATTCTGGCGATGCAGCGCTCTTCTTGCACTCTGGTCATGGTGAATTGAACTTGTCGTGTTATTATCGCCAACTCCCCGAAAGGGTAAATCCTTTCCGATCTCGCTCGTCCATGTGACCTACTCATCACGTGGGTATCATAAAAAATTACAATACATTTCAGGCGTCTGTAATGGCCATGGACCTCCTCCGACCCCCTAAATCTAATGCGAGCGCCTGCGCCTTTCTCGATGACTTCTTACGATAATTATCCACGGCGCACGCCCTGGGTGGTGTAGGGACTGCGAATACGATGATGATGCCTCAAATCTCGAGAGAACAATCTCCTGCATTTCATAGACGGGGCAGGGCTGATCAATTTCTAGCGTCGAAAAGCACAGGCGAATGAGGACACTGCCACCATCCGAAGGGCACACGAGTGAGATGTCGTCGAGTCTTATAATTGGCGGCTTGTCTTTTGCCTTTTGCCTTTGATAGCTTGACAGATTAAGCCCCGGGCGTTCAGTGCACTGCCAGTCATGGTCGTACGTGTGAGGTTTGATTTCCGCTCGGACACTCCGTACATACAAAAGAAAAAATTGCATAGGAGCACCGATCAGGCCATTGCAGATCTATGATTTACCAACGACGCTTGGCTTGTCGAGTGACATTACAGAGTATGTACCGTCGTTCGACGTTGCTGCCTGCTCGATTATCTTGCGTTGAAGGATGGTACTAATTCTGCAATATGACTGTCATCATACACCACCTGTGAACTGTATATAAGGAGGGAAACGTCATTGACTTTGTTCTCTTTTCCCCTTCTGCCTGTTTGAATAGGCATCCTTCTGTTATTTAACAGTTCATTTTATCCGCGTCGTTGATTTTGGAAGAATTATTCGCTTCTCACATCCTTTAAACGGTCTGACCATACAGCAACTCGATTGATATCATGACGTTTCTGAGAGAGAACATGATACAGGACCATGAGAAACACATAGAAAATGGAGAGCATTGGAGTCCCCCAGAGAACAATCCTCCGCCATACGATCAGATCGAACCACCACCTCCGCCGCCGTCTCTCGATACCGATCCCGGCTCATCCAGAAGCACTACGGTCACCCCAGACAAGTGTATAGTCCACTTGAAGTTTTTGGCGGCGCTTGCGGATTTGCGCGACCAGGTGGCATGCAAGGACGGTCTGTTTGGTCTCTTCGACTCGGAGGCAGACAAGTTCGAGTACACGGCGAATGAAGCTCATGCGCGCGTAAGAGAGAAGCGATGGGCCGTGTATACAGCCAGGGCCGTCAAACGCTTTACTATATGGTGGCAGAGAGTTGTTCCTTCTCGCAACCGTCCCAAGGTCGATGATTTCGCAAAGAAAGAGTATTCGCAAATAGTGGTGTGTAAGACCAAGGTGGCTTGGACGAGGGAGAATATGCCTCCTCTAGGTAAGTCTAATGGCCTGTCGACAGTTTTTGCTTCTTCTCTTGCTTAAGCTACTGATGCTTTTTGTAGATGTGATGATGGTCTTGCATGCCTATATGTTAAATCCTAGAGCTTTTCTCGAAGACTGCATACGATATGGAAAGATGCAACTTTGGGCCTCTGAATTTCCCTGGATTATGATAAACGCCTGTATCAATGACCAGACCTTGGAGTATCACCCAGGAAGGGCTGCTGAGGCGTGTTTTGAGGAGAAAACAGGTCTCTCCTGGGATAATCTTGAGGATTTCCCAGATACATCTGTGAATTGCCCAAGATGCGGCCAATCAGTGTCCGTTCCATGGATTAACGGCGACATGAGTACGTCTCTAGAAAGGCCGTATGAACATTTCAACGGTTTTGCGGATAAAGGTTTCGAGGCTTCGTGTTTCGCATGTCAATTCAGATTCAACCATGAAAAGCTCAAGCTTGCAAGACTGCGAAAGGACATTCATTCGCTGTTAACGTATAAGTTTCCCATGCCTGGGACATTTCTAAATCTGGATGGGGTTCCGAAGTGCGAAATCGATCCCCGTCAAAATAAGATGTCTTACCCTAACAAGCTGGTCGAGGTATTGGGTTTCACTTTACTCAGATACACAGATGCAAGATTGAAAGAGTGCGAAAGCATAAGCGACCTGGCCAAGAAGCTCTCGCCGAGTATCAATGACAGGAATGTATTGCGAAAGGTACGAGGTACAGTATTCGCACCTGAACCTCTACCGCAGGAGGGAACGGCTCTGCGGCGGATGATGTCCCACTACTGGGACAATCACTCTCCCTTCGGGCTCGACCTGGTTGGTGCCGTGATTCGCCAGGGTACCTTTGTCGAGAAAATGGACAATATCGATTGGCTTCATTCGCCCGCGGTACAGGCGACCATGGAACGTTCAATCAACAAGTACCATGTTTTCTTTCGCATTATGGCGAAAAACCCCAAGCGCATGGCAGTCCCGACATTGGACGTTGACTTGGTCTGGCACACGCACCAGCTTTTCCCCTGGCGCTATTTCGACTTCAGTACATCCCAAACCCTTAAACTGGGTAACCGAGAAATCTTTATAGACCACGACGACAAGGTCGAAGAAGTGCGACTCGGAGACGGCTTTGAGTGGACCAGCAAACAGTACACCAAAGAAACCGGTGGCGGCGTTTATAGCGAGTGCACCTGCTGGTACTGCGAAGCCATCAGAGTCCCCGACCTCCACGGCCCCAGCAGCCTCCTCCGCCGCACAAGCGTCATGAGAGCCCGCGAAGCCGTCGCCAACCTCCACAACCAACCAGACACCCCACCGCACCCGAACAGAAACCCCCACATATCCTCCCACAATGCAGTCCGCGCTGAATCATCCATGTCCTCATACTCCGCCCTGCGGGATCTAAAAGCCACTCAGCTCCAAAACAATTACGCCAAGGCTTGCCGTCGTTCTGAGAAACGGAAGAGCCAGAGCGGTAACTCCAGGGATGACCCTGCTGCGGCTTCTTACCCGCTGATATGGGGCTTTCCCTGCTTTGTACCCTGTTACGCTCCGTATATGTGCGATCCTGGTGTCCACAGTGATGCCTACGCGGGGAATCCGGCCTGCATGAATGTCACTCCCGGGGGCGTGGGTAGTTGTGTCCCGGGGACGTGCGCCGGCACCACAGCTGCTGGTGCTTGTGCCTCGGCGTCATGCGGTGCGGTTACAGGTGGTAATTGTGGTTCATTCGGTGGCCCAGCCATCGGTTATTGTGGAGCGTTTGGTGGTAGCTGCGGTGGAGGCGGTGGTGGTGGTGGTTGTGGTGGTGGTGGTTGTTAGGTCTTCCTAAGTAACATACTTATATGTATGATTGACAATTATGCTGCTAA
The DNA here is from genome assembly GCA_900006255.1 of Xeromyces bisporus. NCBI lineage: Eukaryota > Fungi > Ascomycota > Eurotiomycetes > Eurotiales > Aspergillaceae > Xeromyces > Xeromyces bisporus. Next base: position 349,947 of record HG983348.1, read on the forward strand.
TGATAATTCTTTGCAGTCTAAGTAACGATAAGCAACATGTAGTTGTCAATTCGTTTGAAGTTCGTGAGACGCCTGCATCAATGCCTCCGTCACCGTCCCGACGGAGTATTTATGATACTTAATATATCCATGTCAAGCTGGTGTAAGGAATCAAGGATATTCAATGACAGTTACAAGTCCTTTGAACAATTGATGCCCAGCACCTCGTTGACATTATACACATGAAGTAACGAAGAGAGGAATGAGTCAGCCCTATAAACGTTCATCCCAGATATATAAAGCAGAACTTGACGGAGTACATGTGCAGAACAACATAAACAAAATAAGAAGAAAGCCCAATATGTAGTCGAACAGGCAGTAGTCGTGCACATAGAACAGCACCAATAAAGCACATAATAGATAGCTGCGCTACATCACAACACACCTCAACCTATTCCTCCTACTTCTTTCGCGAATCGTCTGCTCGTTCCAGTCCTCGATTCGGCGCCGCCAGTCCTCGATTCGGCGCCGCCAGTCTTCGTTGGAGTCCTGCCGAGCCGGCGAGGGTGTAGGGTCCGTGGAAACCCGACGGCTTACACTCCCCATTCTCGTCGGCATAACGAGATATTGAGATCCTTGAAATTGCGGATGAGGTTCTGTGGTCACATAGGCGGTGGCATGTTGTGGGGAGTTCTGGCCCGGGATTGACAGGTGGAGATCAGGAGTTGAGACAGAAAAGGCGTGAGAGATATCATGTAGATATGAGACGTCTTGATTCGCTTGATAAGTCATTATCGGCGTAGAAGGCAGGTTAGGAACTGTTTGGTTATGAGGAACTGCTTGGAAAACTGGACCCGGATATCGTGTTGAGGCTTCGGGTGCTTGTATGCTTGTAGAGTTAATAGGTTGGCTTTGTAACCGTCCTGCCTGCGTTTCTTGAGATTCACGTATGCCGAGCAAGGGCTGAGAGGAGTTCCTTTGTCTCTGGTCTATCCCTTCAACTCCAGGTTCCACGGAGCTTCTCCTTCTGAAAGCAAACCTAGAGCTGGCGATGGTGCCAAACGCCTGAAAGATGGATTGCGATCGAGTAAGCTGCGGTGTACCGCTCAATTGCGTACTAAGAACCGTCCTATTTTGTAACGACGCGTCACCACCTCTCGGTACAGGCTCTGCGTCTCCTGGAAGAAGGGTTCTTCTCAGAGAATCTGGGAGTGGAGCTTCTGGTTCTCGACTGTAAGGGGGCGGTGGTGGAACCCAGTTATCTGCATCGCTTTCGTGGGGTATCTGCGGTAAAGAGGGACGATACTGCTGGTTCCGTGTTCTATGGGTGGATGTCGCTGCTGTTGCAGCACGGCGCAGCGTGTCGCCAAATCGTGCAGACGAGTGCGCGTGGGTGGCGTCAACGCCACTTGAAGGACCTGCCGCATGAGAGGTGTTTCTGAAGGTCCTCGACGGTGAATCTCCACGGCTACTAAGCTGTCGACTAGAAGACATCGACGGCCGTCCTTCAAGGTTTTGCGGGCTCGATCCACGACGGTGTAAACGCGTCCTCGTTCTTTCCAACTCAACTGCTGTGTCCATGCTGGGGTTATGCTCCCTGAGCATCATGGGCTCCGTTTCTCCAAGCTCAACGTTTATCTCTTGCGCCTCTCCATTTCTTATGGATTTTCCAAAATCCAAGAGGAGCACCCTCCCGCTGTCAACGGGCATGTCTCCTTCTCCAAAGGTCGGAGGGCTTAGCCCTCCCGGAGCCACAGCGACTAACCTGCGTTTTCCGAGTTCATTGCCCCGTGACGGTACCCCCGGTCGCACCCAGTGAGTTGCAGTAATACCAGGTATGTCGGTCATTTTGTGTCCATTCACCATAATGTTTTGTTGACCGACAGCTTCTTCCTTCGGCATCGATTCACCTTGTGGCATAGAAGAAAATTCGTTCGACGAAGGTTCGTGTAAGGACGGGCTGGCCGCGGTTTGGTTGTTTTCTGCCGACTCACAAGTCTCGTGTGTTTGGTATGTAAAAGGGAGGTGCTCGGGTATACCATATAACCAAAGGCCACCGTCTTGGAATCCCAACGCGGTGAGCTCGCCGTCGTGGTCGGTGGTGGGTATAGTTACAGGTGGAGGAGGATTTTGTGTTCCATCAGTCGACGGTGGATTCACGAAGCATACGGCGCCTACCTTGGCATCATTGGTTCTAATTACTCTGAAGAATTTTGATTGCTTGTCGTAACCCATTAACCAGTTACCTTCTCCTTCGGTGTTCGGAATTAAGCAAGCATGGCTGTAACATGGAATGACTCTGGGAAACAAAACCTGGGTCGTCCACATTTGAACTTGAAGTTCCTGTAGAGACAAATCAGTCTCTGATTCGGTGTGGAAGGGAGCCGCAATGGTGACTATGATATTTTGATGAGAGCTGATGGATGAACCAATAAGCAACATCCCATCGGAAGAGAAAGAAATCGAATCAACCCCTGCACAACGGACAGCCCTTCGCTGGGGTATAAGTACTCCTTCTCCTAAGGCATGGACTTCGATGCTGTCATCATAAGCCATAGCAAGGACACCACCGGTTGGGGATAGCGCCAAGTCTCGCGGAGCATCATTTAACACGAGACCCTGAATATGCTTTGCTTCTTGGCTGGAAAGACTGTAGATATTGACCTGATGCCTGGACGACACAACTGCAAGGAGCGACCCATCATCCAGTATTGTGGCGTTAAGTGGCCGTCTCCAGGTCTTTAATTCAAACTTTACAACGTGACACTCCGAAGCAACGTCAAGTACAAAAATTCTCGAAGAGCTTATGCAAAGAAGCATATGACCGTTGGTTGAGAAAATAAATCGGAAAGCCTCGCCGAGCGGGAACGCCGTCGAGGAGCTTATGGACGCTGACGTTAGCTTCAGCAGTGTGCTGCGAGGTCTCAGGAACGCATCGAACGCGTTTCGTCGTATTTTGCTCAAGAACTTGCGCTTGAGAGGTGCAAGACTCTCGATACTAACGGTGCTTGAGATAACGTTGTCCTGGAACGACTGGCACTGGGACAAGTGATGTGCATACAGCCTCGGAGACTCAGATATTTGTCTCCATTTTCGGTTTAGGAGGGTCAAAGACGCAAACTCATTCGCATCAACGACATAGAGAACACTACGTAATCAATTCAGCTATCAAGTTCAGCCTGATATATGCGAAACGATACGCAGGGACATGCGGACCTGACGAAGGCGGGCGCAGAGCAAAAAAAGATTCCGAGCTTATAAAAACAATGAAATGACGATACTCACTGCTCAATCACATTGTGCGGTAAGCGATTGAAGAACGATGAATTTTCCACGCAAATTCCATTCTGACTGCCTTCAGTATGACCGAGATGGTTTGAGTTGGCTGATGGCTCATCCCCACGGCTAGTCTGATTATCGTCGCTATCACCAAGGCACGCGAGCCGAGTAGCAGGGACGTTACAGCCAGGTGGAAATCTGGCATGTTCTTCCATACTCAACACAGAATCTGTCCACGGTCGCTGGCAAGACGCATATCGATATTGAGTCTTCCCCTATTCAGTTCCATATGTCTATGAAGGCACCGCGCATGAAAACATTCAGGATTCACGAAGTCACGAGTGGAAACGTGTGGCTGTGTCCAGTATCGAGTGAAATTTAGTGACTTCGAATTCTATGACACCCGGTACCATGCAGATTCGGTTGATAAGAACTGATGAAAAGTCACATAGGGGAGATCTTCGCAATATACTGAGTACGGTCTGTCTCGGGAAACTTGAGATGCAATGAGCAAGATGTTACACCCATTGCCCATGGCCGGAGTCGATGCGCTCGCTTCAAGTTGTTCTTTTCGAGGGAGAAGAGAACAAATAACGCTTTTCATATGTGTGGAGTTAGAACTAACTATACCGTATTTGGGAATAACCATGTGCCAAGGCGGTGTACATAGGCACAATGAGCACGTGCATAATGATGAGTAATCGGCGGTATACATCATGGCTCTCCAGTTCCGAATCGGAGGGAAGACAGCTAAAAAATTTCGAGTTATATTTATGCTACTCTCAACTTGCATCTTGGGGATTGTTGTGATTGTTATGATTTCGGCCGAGATGTACTGAAGCTGCTGTCTGCTGCTCAACTCAATGCTTCCTTTGTCCGGTGCCTGACGATTGCCCGTTTCACGCATGGTTTTGAGTACCGTTGCCCCGAATCTCAACCGTTATTCCGACGCATTTTGCTGTCGATAATCTCGATATACGTGACGCTGGGATCAATCACACTCGGGTTTCGATTTGCACCAGATGCATACTGCTCGGAGAATTATTTGGACCATTCAATTTATCTCCTGGACCTGTGGCGCCGACAATGTCATCCGCGACTGTTCCGGGCAGTTCTAACCCCAAACTACCCTCTCCGGGATTCAACGCTGGAACACGGCCATATAGATCACACAAGGTCAGAGCCTGCGACCTGTGTCGACGACGCAAAACTCGATGCACCGTGGATATTCCGGGCCAATCGTGCATTCTGTGTCGTGTACAAGGTGCCGAATGCCATTACCAAGATGAATCTGGGTATGAGCCTCCTGCTGCAAATGGCGTAGCAAAAAACGGGTGGCCTGTGGAGCATGGTCTGGAGTCTCCCATGCTGGGACAGAAGCGTAAGCGCGCAGCAGATATTCCTTCTACGTCAAGTCGTGTTTCGACGGAATATTCAATGGACAACAATACGCCCAGCCAACATCATCCCAGGTCAGTTAGTGAAGACCGGGAAATTAAATTCAGACGACAGGGAGTCGAGGATCCGAATAACGAGTCTGTGTTTATTGTGGGACCTGTGGTGGCGGAGGATGCACAGGTTATTGAGAATTCCATGCCGCCAGAGCCATTTAGCCAAACCCCGAAGCCAAAGAGCCATCCTTACAATGTCTATTCAAATGACCCCAGGAAACCTATCCTGTATACTACAGTTTCAAGGCGAAGACAAGGTGTACGAGGCGGTACTCCCCCGGGAGAAAACCAGAAAGAGATTCTTGAGCAGGTCCTTGGGCCTTTCAGAGACGACCTTGTGAAATTGTGGGTTGTATTATAGTGACATATTCTGAACTTGTCTGAATATCCAATCTGACCGGTCCTAGGTTCTTAGACAGATTCAATGTGGCATTCCCGATATTCGACGGTGAAAGCTTTTGGGAGTCGTACGTGTCTGAATCTCCTAATGAACCGCCAGCTTCGTTATTGTGTCAGTTGTATTCAATGTCTCTGGTTTATTGGAAGCACACGCCTAAACTCGCTTGTCACCCGAAACCCGATGCCCGATATGCTGTGAACTTGACGGTTTCCGCTCTTCACGAGGAATTTTCCCAACCAGGCTTATCGACAATAAGTGCTGCACTTGTTGACCTGACAGGACGGCCAATCTTCTCAATGATCAGCAATGCCATCAGTTGCGGCCGGACTATCTCTCTTGCACATTGCCTTGGCCTTAATCGCGACCCTAGTAACTGGAGGCTTTCTCTGCCGGAGAAACATAACCGGATTCGACTGTGGTGGGGCGTTGTTATACACGATCGCTGGTAAGTTTGTTCTGTCAAGGAGGTTCCTTACTGCGTACCACTGACGTCTTAATAGGGGAAGTTATGGACATGGTGTACCTCCTCAAATAGCAAAGAACCAATACGACGTTCCCCTTCCCACTGTTGACGTGCTTGTTCCACCGGCTTCACGAACGACGGAGCGTGTGAAGGCTGCTCATTGCCACATTGCTCTTTGCCAATTGACGGAGATCTTGGGTGAGCTGCTGCCGCTGGTGTATGGGCTGCAGTTGAAGTTCTCACGAGAGACTTCGAAGAAACTTCGACAAATCAGGACGGACTTAGATATATGGGAAGAGTCTTTGCCTGAGTGGTTGAGAGACCCAGCCAAATCGCCCGCAACGCGGATTTTCGGCTCGAGTAGCTTGCAGCTCTCATTTCTTGCCGTCAAAATGCTCGTTGCCAGAGTTGAGCTAAAAGTAAGGATTTTTTTTTTTTTTTTTTTTTTTTTTTTTTTTTTTTTTGTCTTGCCGTTTCCTATCTCTCCGTATATATATATCCCCCGATTCCCGTTAGCAACGTCCTGCTCATATTTTACTCCAGGAGGTCAACGATGATACCGAAAACCCGGAAGCTCGTCGTTACTTTCAAACAGAATGCAGAAGGTCGGCCGAAGAGATCGTGCAATTTATCTCTTCATTGCAAAAAGAAAATTTCAAAGAATTCTGGCTGCCTTGTATGTTGAACTCCCGCGATGACAGATATTTCCCATCTGCACTTCTAGACACCGTACCTAACTGCCATGGTAGATAGCGCCTTCCACCTCACATCAACGGCAACGTTGCTGGTCCGCTGCGCTCTCGAAACATCAGATGGCGGTGTAGCGCAGTCATGTCTCGCAAACGTGGAAGCATTACGCACGAAACTACGCCACGTCAGAGAAGAGGAAGACTGGGATGTGGCAGATATGTGCCTGGACCATTGCGAACGGATACTCCACACACTTCATGGAATCGGCCGCAAGTCCGATGAGAATGTCAGCGACCTCTCAATGAATGACACCCGCCTGGTTAATCCTGCTTCCATATCACTACCCGAGACGCAGACGAATAATGAAATCGTCGATGATATGATGTCCATTTCCGGAACGTTCGGTACGATGGATGGTTTTCCGTTTGATATGACGGGGATTTGGGATGTGTCTGTCTTTCAGGATTTGAACTTAACTTGAAGCATGCTATACTGCCTCGTTGAAGGTGAAAGATCGCTTGTACTTCAAGTACCGGAAGACCGACCCGACCGTCCGACCAATAAAAACACCGGTCATGGGAGCATTAGCAGCTGTAAGTATTGTCGCATTCCGGTGCTCTTAATACTACGAGCCCTTGCTTCCGGCATTGGGATTTCCCAGTCCTATTTGGCCTTAGTGTCCGCCAATAACTTTCCGAGAGCTGCTACCAGTCTTGACGCAGCGTCCTCGAAGGTTTCAAACAGCGGTGGAAGTAACCCTTCCGCTTAACAAGACAGTCAGCGCGTACTCTTTCACAAAGCTCCTGGAAGCAATTTCGAGAAGGCCGCCGGTCTCTGAATGTACCTGAAACAATCACTGTCTGCACAGGAAGACTAGTCCTGTACCTAAACCCACGAAGCGAACCCACAGTTCTCATACATAATGAAAGCACACAGGGAGCAAGGGACTTAGATGCTCCATCGCATTGCTGCCACCGCGGCTGCAACTGGCGTTGCGGCCATCATACCAGAAATCGTCTACGTCGTACCGTGCATCGGCCGTCACGTCAGCCGATCGCCATCCTGTAACGCCATCCCGTAAGGATGTGTTGTGTGCAGCTTCTTCTATTTCCACATTATCGACTTACCCTGCCTAGTTTCCCCGCTGGATGTTCTGCAAAGGCGCAGTACTCGGCACGTCTGATAGACTTCTTTGGACTTGATGATGCTGTCCATTGGTATCTGCGCCCCCGGGTCATCCTGGCGATTTTCAAATCGAACAACATGAACACAACGGGTCCTGCATAGCGATCGACTTGGCGCGCTGCGCCGTCAGTCACACATGTCTATAACTTATAAGAGTCTATACGGTTTCACTGGCATTGGCTAGTGAAAGGAACGCCTTGACTACGATCGTTCATCCATTCATTCATCATCTGGCACTGTTGTTGTATTCTGTTGTTTCACGCCTGATGATATAAATAAAGTAAAAGTAAACATGTGACATAACAGATATTCCTAGATTCTGGGACCTGAAGCCTGGAGATTGTACAGATGTCAAATGAAGAGAAAAGAGGCAATAAGAAGTACCGTGTATATGTACGGAGCATAGTTGAACTTGTTGAGGAGGACAGGAGAAGACCATCGGGAAATCAACCTAACCGTTTATGGAAGGCGGAAACATTGTAACCAAAATGTAAACAAACCACCGTCTCGTTCCTCCTTCTCGTCCCCAAACCACCATCACAACAGCAGAAAGGCCTCCAGCATTTGCAATCCATGGTCGTGCCATTGAGCTTCTTTGATTGATATTAGGAATATTTTTGGACCGTGTTGTTGTGCTTTCCCCTCTTCACTTATCCTTGTCACTCCATTAGCGCGCAAAACACGGGGTATCACTGACGCGCTATTACGGAGTACAATTCCATATTTTCTTGCGCCGACATCTATAAGGTGGATGTTAAGAACGAGATAGGTCTGCATTTCTTACTGGACCAAATTTACTTCACTTCACATCGAAACTACATATACCCAGTATGTCGCGCGATAATACTGGGCGCTCCGATGCCACCTCGAACAGTTTCGCGTCACTCGGCAACTCAGTGGTGTCCGACTTTGATCCTGATCACGAAGCCATGGCCTCCACACGACAACTAGATAACAGCCACAGACTATCACAGATCAATGGCCGCGCCGGCAAAAGCTACCGTGAACCAGTTGAGGAAGAGCAGGACTTCGCTATCAATACTTCATCGCTCGAACGCGCCTTTCCCGAGTTTTCAGAGATTCAAAGCTCGGGAGAAGATGAAGACATCTCAATTGAGGCCGGTCGAGGGACGGCTAAGCCAGGTCACCGACTGGATGACTCGCGGAACTCCATCATGAGCTTTGAAAACAGCTTGCGCTCCTCGTCTCCCGCCATTCGACTCGACCCCCCTACCTCACATACGCCAAAATCTGCTCCGCGCAGTGCTCCGAAGAGGACTGTCAGTGATAATTTACGAAAAGATGCTCAAGTAAGACGAGCAAGCCTTGCACATAGGGAAATCCCAGAGCCATATATTCCCAAGATGAACCGTAAGGATCAACGACGAACATTCTCCGACATGCATGCCAGGGTCCGCGATAACTACGATGGCTCCGTTGTTGCGGATGATAGACCTGTAGCTGTTTCCGGCGGCGCACGTCCAACACGATTCGGCCAAGTTAACATCTCTGGTCAAGTTGCTGATGCTGTTGAAAGGGCGTCCGTTGATGCACGTGCGAAAGAGGGCCGCCGTGGTAAGGCTTCTGCGAATGCGCGTAATGCATCCGTTAATGGCGCGTATGATACAAACGTACCTGGTGATACCGCGACGAATTCTTTCCTTCTCCCTGACCTCCCCAATCTTTCCGAACTCGTATCCGGGGTCTATGAGGACGGCACGCCTGTGTTCTCGCGTCAGAACAAGTCACGGACGACGCGATTTGTGTCTCCGCCAAACGACTCTGCAGATGTTTCCTTAATCCGGGATCACAGACCTGTTCAGTCAATCCCGATACCTGAAGACGAAAAGGCGCTGTTCGTATCATTGAGACTTCTTCAGGATAAAGTTGCGGAATTGGAAATGGCCAAATCGGACGCGGAGAAGAAGGTCGAAGAGATCAGACATGAAAATGCATCATTAAAGACGAATCGTACCCGTCAGAAAGACAAACATGGTCGTTCTAAAAACTATGATGTTGAAGAGGACGGTTACAGGAGAGATAACGGAGGATTTATCAACGAGATAAGAAGTAAGTTATCCTCCCACAAGGCTTGCTGCTATTGTCTGCTAACCTAGGGGTATTAGGGCTTGAATCCGCCAATCTTGCATTACAGAATGAATTAGACATGGCCGACCGTAAAGCACAAATCCATGAGGATACCGTCAAAAGGATGAGCCGCGAACGAGATATGGCCGTGTCTCAACTAGGCGTTGCTTACGTTGAGTCTCAGGACCTGAAGACGACGAACGAGACCCTAAGGCAAGACAACGCGGAACTCCAAGCCCAGGTGGCTAGATTGGCCTCGTTAGTCCAGAAGTACCGCGGCGACGACGAAGATAGCATCCAGACGTCCTCGACTGACGAGGTCGATGTGGAAGATCACCAACGGTCTGCAGGCGCGAACAGGGATACAGAAGACGCGTCAAGGCGGTCTCCGGATAAATCCAAATATAGGGAGAGTACTCAAACGAGAATCTCGACCCAGGTAGAGAAAGAGATTTCCAAACTGCAGAAACAGCGAGCAGAAGAAGCACTCTTTACTCTTAACCCATCCAATTCTCGTCGGGTGACAGCCCCAACATTGGAAAAGACAGATAACCGGCCTAAATATGACATTGTGAACGCGAAGAAGCAACCAAATACAGGCAAGCAGCGGGTCAAGAAAGTAATTGTGGAGGAAGTCGACGACACGACCCAGGACATGGCAGCAGAAAACACTAGGAAGTCCTCTGGAGCAGGCCAAGAGGATGCGACGCTGCTGAGTTTCATGGATGTAAGTAGTCGCGTACGCTGCTTATATGTATTTCTCACTGATCGATGATATCAGGCCCGTGAAATTGCTAAGCTGCGAAAGACCCTTGAGGAAGAGAGGCTAGCTCGGAAGCAACAGCAGTCTGCTACGGCAAACAGTCGTGCTGAAGACGAGATTGTCAACACCACCCGACAAAGCTCAACGTCCAAACCGACCGCACCACGGAAATCGTCATTGAAGGATTCAAAAGTGACGGTAACCAGGCCTGCGTCTGCCACTGGTGATCTGACCTCCAATAGCAAAGCGAAAGATGTGAACGAAAAAGAGAGCAATCTGTCCGTGCCTCTTCCACGTCAACGACGACACTCGGACCATGCTGCGCAGATGACTCCTCAGCGTAAACAGCGCCGAAATGCCGAAGAAATGACATCCGCCTTTATTCTCCCAGATATCACGATCAGCCACGCTGACTTGGCGGTTGAGAGCCACGCAACATTGCCTGAGTCGACACAACGGGCACTGGACAGTGTTGCGGGACATAACGGTAAGAATTGCACCGTTTGTAGGCATTCGGGACCTGATGGCTCTTGCGGTCACACATGCGATCCTGTGAAGGTCCCTAAGCCGATTCCTGTCTCGGATCGCATGCCACAGGTGTCGGTTAACAACGAAGAACACACGCATCGGCCGTCTCAGCCTCCAGCTGTTGCGCTTGCGACGGTCCTCAAGGGCTTGGAGGATGAACTTTCTCATTTGAAGATGAAGCTGGTGGCGCATCAGGCCACTTATAACAAACACGACGCGTCGTTGAGCAAGCGACAGAGAAAGTCACTCTACGGAAAGATCGAAAGATTGCTGAAAGACATCGATATGAAATCTGATCAGATCTATGCTTTATACGATGTTGTCGAGGGCCAGAAGAGGAGCATCAACCAGATGTCAGAACACGAGATGGAAGAGACACTTCAGTCCATTGGGATTGATGCTCCCAAAACGAAAACGACAAACGTAACCGGGACTTCTGGTCAACGATCTCATGAAAATGTGGAGGATGATTCCGATGAGGAAGATGACGAAGAACTCCCTTGGGAAGGGTTCGAGAGTACCGCAGATGTCACTGGGGCGAGTCGTCGTGGTTAGCTAAACAACGCCCAGAGGGTTTTGACTGTTTCTGTTCTATATTGCTTATACCCCGTTTCCTTGTGTCTTTGGGACCTTGCATATTTGGATTGTTGCTTGCTTTTAGAATGAAGTTGTCAGGCTGTGATGGAGACGGAATCCTAGGTTTAGCACTGCACTTGTGGTTGCCGTGATGCTATACTGAGCAGTGTTCTCTCCTGTCGACGAGACTTCGACTGCATGTTTATACACTAGGACTAGGGCGTTATCTGGGTTGCTGTCTTTTGCTGAACAAGTCCCTTTTGAATGAGTGTTGTACAGTATTATTATTCGTCAATAAAATAGCACGTATTCCATGTTGCCAATGCCTCACGCCTTGTTGTAGTTGTACAGTATCCGAGAACCAAACCAAACGGATCAGGATTCAAAGTCAAATCCTGTCAAAGTCGAGAAAACGCCGAGGACGCCATCGCTATGCTCATTAACACAAATGCACGACCAGCGCTGTATGAATATATACCTCCCCTCTCATAAACCATGCAGCATACTGTTCTCAAGCCATCACCTCGAAACAGCTGCAACAGCAGCTCCCTCAGAATTAAGAGACTGCGAGGCAGAAGCAGAAGACTTTTCCCGTTTAGATATCTCATCATCAATAAAGCAGCCCAACCCCGCAAAGGCCTCGAACATAGCTCTTGAGTAGTATTCCTGAAGATTGTACCCGCCCGCCTGCACGCGTACATCATGCCTCAAGGGCTCGAGATGACTCGAAGGATAGAAATCGCGCAACGTATAATAATCCCGCTTATCGGGCACATACCCACCAAACGGGTCGTACGGCTTCTCCGGCTCGGGCGTCTTAGCTCTTTTCAAGCCCTTAATCAAACCAGAATCTCCGTTTCCGGTAGGACGATCATCATCTCCGCCGCCGCCGCCGCCGGCGGCAACAGCAGCAATTCCCCGTTTGGTACCCTCTGATTTCTTCAGCGCTATCTGCTTCATCCGAATGCGGTCCTCTTCGCTCCGTCGCGCGGAGGATTTCTTGAGCAGGACGTTCTTTTGCCCTTCTCGCGCGATGGCCTGTGCGTCGCCCGGATTCGCCGCCGCAAGGCGACTCAACACATCCTCCCGACCCTGGTGTAGCTCGCGCTGTTCGTCTTCGTATTCCTGTCTCGCGACCTGTCGGCGCAGGCGCGCGTGTTCCTGCTCCAGGGATATCTGTTCTTGGAAGGAATTCGCTTCTTGGGCTTCGAGGGCTTGGTTTGCGCGGATGGATGCTGTGTTCTGGGATGCGTATGTTTGGAGGTCGGATTCGGTTTTGGCGACGTTGGTGCCGTGGACTAGGTTTGTGATTATTTCTTCGCGCTGTTCGAGGAAGTCGTCGAAGGCGCGCTTTGTGGCGAATTCTTCTTCGCGCCGGTTTAGGCTGTTTGGTTTCGGTGGATTGTTAGCATTGGTTTCGTTCTTTTCTCAACGCTCTTTCTTTCTTCTTTCTGTAAAAGATATGATAGAATTGTCGAGTCGTACATCTTCATCACCCTCTTCCGAATATCAACTTCCCTCTCTACATTGATATCTTCAAACGTTTGCCTCCGGAACCGGTTCTTGCGTAGCGTCTTATGACACCCGGCTACAGGGCACGAGGAGGGGCCCGACGAGAAGATGCGATCCACGCAAGACTCGCACATTTTATGGTAGCATTCCGGGTTAATGAGGAATCGCATGCTGGGATTCAAGTAGCGGGAAGATTTGCAGATGGGGCAGACCTCTGGGAATTCATGTTAGCTGTCTTGTGCTTTCTTTGGGAAACATAGGGGACTTACCATCGTCGTCCCCCCGATTGGGGACTGGTTTTTTGGGATATGACATGGTGTTTACTGCTATTTTCTATGGATTATTGAGGTCTGGATGGAGGAATAACAATGAGACTATGAGAGCATGCTTCGGACTTTCTTAAATGCGATCGGCCAATCAGAATCGAGCATACCAAAGGCCCCCGGAAAATAAAAAAGTTGCCTCTAAAGTCTAAACCAACACAATCCTCCCATTTCCTACACTCCAAACCCCCAATATGTCAGCAACAAACAACCTCGTCGACGACCTTGAACGCCAGCGCCAAGAACTCGAAGATAATACCCTAAAACTCCAAAAATCCCTCTACCACTGGCGACTCTGGGAGGCCGAATACGACGGTATCAAGGAGGAACTCGACTGTCTGAACGATGCATCGTCCAAGGAGGAGATGCTGCAGGCTGCCCGTGACTTCGGCGGGGCGCTGGTCAATGAAGAAGAGGTGAAAGCTCTTGTCCTGGGTGGGAGTGGGAGCGGGAGTGGGAAGGTGTCGCGCACGAGAGAGCAGGTGGTCAATATGATCTCGAAGCGTATCGACTATGTACAGCAGAATGCGGCTACTATGGAGAAGAGGTTACGGAGTGAAGAGAATAAATTGAGGGCGCTAGACGAGGAGCCGGTTTTGAAGGGTGCTGGTTTGGAACGGAATGGGTCTAACACGGGTGTTGTTGCTGCCGGAGGTGGTGGTGGTCGTGCTGCTGCTACTGCTTTTTCCGAGGGTGGGAAGGATTTACCCGTGACCGATATATTTGAGCAGCTTGACGAGGAAGGGAATTTGATTTCTGGCTCGACTACGACACCTGGGAGTCAGGCTCCTGAGTTGCTGGAAGTTTTGAGAAAAGCGGGTGTGAAAGATGTTCCGGATTTATCAGAGAGGGAACAGAAGAGACTTACGGAAAAGTCTGATGCTCAAAGCAGAGTGACTGATGTGACGGATGAATCGGATACCATTACGGATGACAGTGCAGCGAGAGGGCAACCGCCGAAAAGAGCATACACTCCTGAAATCGAAACGAAAAACGAAGAGAGTTCCCGTAAAACAGGGAGTCTAAAGAGAGACGCCGTTTCTGAATCACAAAAGTCTTCTGCCAAAGACACTACTACCCAAGGCGCACAGCCGGCAACGGTATCCGAAGCAACGAACGAAGTACCTAAGGAGCGCCACCAAAACCAAACATCTGCCTTCGCGGACCAGCCTACAGACGATCAACAAGAACTTCCAGTCACGGATGTTGATGAATCACCCGAAGACGCCGACCTCCGGCGTGAGATGCTACAGTACGGCATAAACGAAGTTGGCGCTGTAGTCGCCGAGCTCGAACTTGACGATGACGCAAGCGACGTCTCGATTGGCGATGGTGACTCACTTGGGGACGTTTCCGAGGATATTGAGGACGAGGATGAGTTTGGACGAAGCACGAACCCGGCCCTAAGTGAGGATTATCACCAGAAGATGCGCGAGTTAGAGAAGAGTCTAAATGCCAGGGGACTGTGGAACGTTGGGAAAGATACGCATACTCTACCGGATACGGTAAAAGGCGAGCTCGAGAAGCCCAGTGAAACGGGCGCCAAAAGTCCTGTGCAAGATACAGTGCCCGAAAGACCTGCTTCTAAGAAGAAACCCAAGAAGAGTGTCGCTTTTGCTGAAGATCTTGACATCGCGCCTCCCTCCCAGCCTCCTGCTTCTGCTCCTCCGAAGGAGAAGCTCCCACCAAAGCAACCAGCTGTCCCGGCAATATCGGACTCGGTGGTCGAACGAACGGAACGTGTGGGACAAAAACAGTCTCAGAACTCAACACCCAAGAAAGCCTCTCGCTTCAAGAGTGCTCGAAACAAACTCCCCGATACCGCCGCCGAGTCTGACACTGCTACGCCAACTAACACTACTAGTAACCCGAGACCTTCACGACCATCCCAATTTCGCTCTTCAATAAACGCAAAGGAGCCTCCAAACCCTAACTCCCTACCTCTATACCCCGCCAAACCACAAGAGCCAAAACCCTTCTCGCAACCCATCTCTGAGACTCCTAAACAGGCTTCGCGGTCAACTCCCCAACCCCCCGAGGGCAAAACGTTAGCCGACAAGCTCTTTGAGAGAGAAGTCCCTGAGGGCGCCGCAGAGGCGCCGGAACCGGATGAGCTTGACGAACAGCTTCACAGAAAGGAGATTGCGTCGGAGTTCTACAGGATGAGGAATAGGATGGTGCAGCAGAACGGTGGCTTCGTGGACGATAAGGAACCGGAGACTGTGCCTATTGAAACGACCGATGAGCCTCCGAAGCGTGTGAGCAAGTTTAAGGCTGCGAGGATGAGGTGACCTGAGTTGTATAGGACGTTGCTGCATTCATGTTTGTGCTGGATACTGTCATAACTAACTATCGGATATCCCTCAATGAAAAGGCATTTTCCATCTCTTGGTGAATGGACATTTCTTTCCTCGCCACTTCCCTCACCACTTCCCAAACACAGTCTCAAGAAAGAAAAAAAAAAAAAAAAAAAAATATCCGGAGTTCCTGGCAAAACACATTATACCATTCAACAAACACAACGATGGTAATAATAACCCGCCAAACTCCAAGATCAACAAACAAGACCACAAAATCCGAGAGGGCTATCTGGCTGCTTCTCCCTTATCCCCCCTCATCTCTGGTCTCATTCCATTTCACTCATCCGTCTGTGTGTATTGGGCTTGCTTGGCCATTACATGACGGTATGTGTGGTCAGGTAGAGTACTTACGTGCGGACGATGGTGGAATGAATGGGGATGAGAGGAGGTTTGGGTGAATGAAGATATGGAGTTGCGGTTTCGTTTCACCCTCGACATTCATTTACTGCTGGTATCAAACGGCTGCTTGTATATACGAACTTAGTAAGTACGGAGTATGAATTGATATTCTCCTAGTTCGTGATGGCGTCGCTGTCGTTCATCGATCTATCAGTGAACATACGTATGGTATATATATTTTAGGCATTGAGGTCGTCGATTTACCCGTGGCCCATGGACGCACCGAACCTGACATACTTGGTATATATATGCAGCTACTGGCCATCATCGACAGAATCTGCAACCATCAATGATCGATTCATTCATTCAATCCCCTAATTAACGAGGAGCGGCTTACGCTTAAAGCGTAGAATGGTACGCTGTACCTAATGAACCATCCACATGCTATCAAGTACTAACTTATAATACGCCAGCGTCCTCCTGTTGTTCCCGCTGGCACTTCAAGATGACTGGATTTGGGAGTCGAACATCAACCATCCATTGATGCAAACTCGCCAGGATGGCAGCATCCCTAGGGCCAGGGACCCAGAGCGAAGGAGTTGAGCCACTTCACGCCGCTTCCGCCAGAGAGATCGAGATCATTGGCCGTTGCCCGCGAAGTGCCATCATATCCATACCTGCTTTCGAAGGCAGGGAGGGGCTGGCCCGTCATGTCAACACCTTTCGTCGCCTGCCATCTGGCACGTGGCAATGCACCGATCGAGTTCATCAATTGTTAACATTTAATGATATGCCGACACGACACGGCACGGCATCTATGTATGTACTGTACATGTACCTCCGCGGCATACTTCGAGTTGCCAACTCGACCTGTAGGTACGACCGTTTGAATCGGCACGACAGCCTGCGTGCTGCTGCAGGAGATCGTGGGTCGCTAAATTGTTACGCTCCCAAAATTCGACGGGGCATCAGTAATAGGCCGCATCGAAATTTTCGAAAGAAGAAATATGGAACCGTCATAGTCCTTTTCTCGACGAGCAGAACAGAATATCGACATAACTGGGATGGGGCTTCGTTACCTGTCAGATGACAGGGACACAACAAGCCTCCCGGGCAAAGTCGGGAGAGTCTTTCTTCAGCCTTGGCCGATAAAGGGCAAAGATCCTGCACGACATGAGCAGTACACGGTCAAGCGTTATGAGCATGACGCTATGCTTCTAAGTCGTCTATGGAGGCATCGTGAAGCATTTCCGGTGAACAGTTTCCTACGAGGGCAAAGGGTCACCTCCACAGGGACTGGTATACCGCGAGAAGACACCAGCCGGAGGAAGTTCAGACGACATAATTATTCGTTCCTAGGTAGGTGAGGAGTGTTAGCCGAACGATTAGGCCGGGAGTGATGGTATGATAACATCGGGAAGATTCTTAACAACATCAGGCATTATCGTCAGAGCATTTGATGGCCAAGTAACGATATATGTTGTGCACTCAAGCCGCAACGCAATACATTGGCAGTTCCCTGTCCTGATAACTACGGAATATCATAGATATACACACTGTGAGCATAAGACTGAAACAACCATCTGATGGATTTGCTCGAGACGACATTCAGAACTTCCACGAAGGTTCATAAATCGTAAACAGCAGCCCTTGGATGATCCCAAACGCACAGTACACCCAAACGAATGCAAATGCCAACAGCAATAGAGTGTATAGCAATAAAAATAACCTGCACTTTGAAATTCGGCATCCAAATGTTCACGGCCGCCAGTAACAGCAACGGATAGAAGACCCACGGGTTAGTAGCCACAGGTGAACAAGGCTGGGAAACCGAAACAACCTGTAAGAGGAATAAGAGTAGTTGCGTGAACGGTGAAAAATAATACCACGCGTAGTTGAACGTTCGAGAGAATCGGCTTGGAGGTGGGAGCGGAGGAAGCAATGGCCGTGTGTCAACGACTTCCCTGGGCCCGACGTTGTCGTGTCGTCGTTCCTCGCTGTCTTCTCGGTGAACTGGCGGAAACGGGGGTGTCTCAGCAATTCCACGACGTGCGACCAGATTCCGTTCGGGACTGGCAGTATGGTCCTTCTCCGTATGGTTGTCGTTCGTAGATTCCGAGCCTCCATTGGCATCGTCGGAATCGTATACGGACCCGCGCCGGAAATATCTTGCGTGGGGAGAAATCGATGCTCGAGAAATTGGGGAAGATGGCGGACTGTCATACAGATGGACTTGAGAACTTGATCGCGTTTCAGGTCCAACGGGAGTGGGTTTTTTGAAACGAAACCTCTCCTTTCCATTAACTCCGGCTTGGATGCCATTAAGAACTTCATCCGCTGATGGCCGCTTATTCGGATCCTCTGACAACAGATGTTCCAAGAAGGTGTACAGTTTCTCAGGCAAGTCGGACCTCGTCCGTGACAAATCAGGAAGCCCGGACCATTGAGACACCTCTTCACGAAGCCGGTCAAGGTCTTCCGTCTCTTCGTTGACGATGTTGGCGTGGCGATACGGCAATTGCGCGAAACATAGGAAATAGAGAATCATTCCGAGCGAAAAGATGTCTGCTTTGAACGTGAAATTTCCAAGAGGCCCACCAGGATAATCCCGTCGCACAACTTCGGGAGCGCAGTACGAAACAGTGCCGGTTGAGCCAGTTGATTTGCGCATGGCATCTTGGGATTGCACCTCGCCGAAATCGCTAACCAATACCCGCAAACCATCCCCGGTTTGGTGCAATAAGCAGTTGCTAGGCTTCAAATCACGATGGATGTAACCGTTTACATGGAGGTAGCGTATCCCAGACGTAATGTCCTTGAAGAACGAATAGATTTCCTCTAGCTGAAGCGTTCGAGGAGCTCCCAACTCACTCTCAAGCTCCGGCTCTCCTCTGGACTTCCTTCTGAGACGTTCCTTCAATTGCTGCTTGGTCACCGACGTCTGCATTGAGCCGAAGACGTAATTATGGAGATCCCCGGCATTGCAATACTGTTGGAGGATGAACGCACACGGCACGCTAGGACCGAACGTGCTTATTTTTGCATTCTCCAGCCAAACATGACGGTAAGAGACCAGGTTATGGTGAGATAGATGCTGCAACAATTGTACCTCTCCAAGCACCTTTTCCAGCCACTTATGGTCATCACCTACGGGCACACGTTTGCAAGCGTAATACCCCAACGAAACCCCATCCAGCACATGCTTGACGAGCAGCACCACGCCTTTTCCCCCTTTCCCAAGCTGACTCTCTTCGACAAAGAATTTCTTGAAGTAATTCTGGCTAAAAGCAGCAGAAGAAATCCCATGCGTCGCACCACTGTCGCCTGAATACCCAGATTCGTTCGTGGGACCACCGCCTGGTAGCGCTGGTTGAACGAGACGTCGGTGAGGAGAAGGAGGATAGGGCGACTGGGCAGAGCTGGGCAAGCTATTGTGAAGCAAGCGAAAATAGTCTGGATTCACGAACTCCGGCTGAGTTCCTGAGTTCGCATGACCGGTCTCTCGTGCTGGACCATTCTGGTGCATGGGACGAAGACAGTAAGGGCATTCCGTGAGCTCCAGGTTGCTGTCGCTCTGGGCAGCAGCAGCAGCGTTTCGCAGAACGAGCTGCTGGGAGTCGCGGTCGAGGACAACGACAGAGTCATTATGGCGTCTGGATTCGGCAAACACGCATTAGAATTGGATTCTCACCAGAGGGATTCCTTATATATACTCACAGGACGACGTCAAGGTTCGACGAAGAATGATACGGGACGATGGACATTCCGTCTTCCGCCATTATTACGCACTGGCAGGCCTTATCGTAGAACCATGGCAGGGATGTCTATCATAGGCGTGGCAACCCGTTCTAGACGAATTCAATGGGACATCATTGCAAGGAGGTTGAAGAGCAATAATAGATGTATCATTGCCCTTTTCTATCTTCTCTAGCAGGTACAATTGTCAACAATAACCAGCAACTGGCAACTGGCAAGTGGGGAGGAGGATGAAAGAAACAACACGTGAGTTCCAGGCTCTTCTTGTTTACGTTGACAATTCTCCTCCCTCAAGATTTCAACTATGATACTATGTTACTTTTGTATGAATGATATTTCTGAAATACGTGGGTATCTAAGATTGAGAGAGCCGATGTACAGAGTACAGTAGATGCACTGTAGCATCAACGAGCTGTGTACAGTACAAGGTAACCAGAATCCTTCAGCACCATCTTTCACCAGACAAAGTAAACGTATAGCAGGCAGGGCAGAGTTGGTAACAGATCCTCCATGTTGTTACTATTTCAAAGATGCTGCACCGGCGCCTCCAGACTGTCAATGGTGCGGGGAACTCGTATTAGAGCAGCTGTCCGGCCTGCATGCCTTGAGAATGGCATAACGCGCTGCTTCTTGCAGGAAGTACCGGGCCCTTAATTATCTCGGTAGAAACGGACTCTGGTAAGGGAGCCTGACCGTTCGTCTTGCGTTTTCTGGTGCAATCCTTCCTCTTTCTTGTCGCCAACTTGGCGGTACAGCAATGACTGCATTCAGTCGTTTTCCTTCTCGCTCTCCTCATCGCTTACTTCGATATTCTCCGTCGACTCGTTGCCATCATCACTATCTCCATCATCATCGAACCCTTCAAACTCATCGTTATCAGAACCCCCCTTTGAAGCTTTCGAAGGAGCATCCGCGGGCTCGGAGCTCGTCTCGTCGATTTTCCGCTTTCGACTCATTTCTCCTAGTTTACCTGCGCCCAATTCCATCGTCTCACTTTCTTCACCTGCTGGCATGGGTGGTGGAGTAAACCAAGGTAGGTTACCTCTGAGAAAGTCATTGATGACCATTTTGGCGACACCATCGAGATTAGGTTCTCCACCCCGGTGAAGCTTGCCTTTCTTGCGGGCAAGGACACTGAGAAATTCGTTGGGATCCTCTGTGCTCTTCACACCATATGTACGCTCAAGATGTCGGGGCTGGACCTTTTTCAAAATAGCCGGGATATATTGCTCCGGATTCTGCACATTTTCTACCCGAACGACACCGCGTAGTAGAATGTCCTCTTCGCTATCATTCGGGTTCGGAGGGACCACTCCAGGGCAGTCGATAAGGTATATTCTCCTCATCAAGGTGATGTACTGCCAAACCTTTGTCTCACCCGGAATCGGGGCCACTGTGCAAACCTTCTTCTTCCGTAACGTGTTGATGACCGAAGATTTCCCCGAGTTAGGATAACCGATAAATCCTACGGATACTTGCTTGCGATCGGAGTGAAGCGATGAGAATTGTCTGAGGAGTTGAATCAAGGAGCCCTTGCCAAATGAGTTGTTTATTGAAGCATGGAATGCCAGAGTAGGATGCTCTTTGGAGAGATGCCGCACCCACGATGCCTAGTTAAGCAGGTTAGCAAAAAGAAGAGATGGTTGCATTGACGAGAGTAAGAGAATGTACAAAATACAAAATAACAGAAGCAGAAAGACAGTATACAGGACTAGCAGCAATGTGTGAGATGTCACTAAGAGGTCTGCTACGAAGCTGCCAGATGGAAGGCAGAAGCAGAACTCAACTCTTAATCAAAACACGACGTGGCCCTTGCGATAGGCCTTCAAAACGAAGGCCCATCAGCCTAGCTTCAGAATGAAGTTCGGCGCGGACCAGTGTTGCTTTTCCATAGCTGTAACAGACAAAACTCCCATAGAAACAAGGTCGACAAGTAGCCGCAGGAAGAAGTCTTGACTTAGCAATGGACCAGGACCAAATGCCTGGCTGAAAGTTCGACAGAATGACTTGAACGAAAATACAAGAAGAAAGACTAAAGAATCTTACCGCGACACCTGTTGGCACTAGATCACACTTGTTCATAACGAAGACCAAGTGCTTATGAGGAGCTTCTGTTTGAATATACTTCTCAACACTTCTGCAACGGGTACCCTCCGGATCACGAGCATCGAGGACGTGAATGACCACATCTGAGGAGTCGATGACCTTATAAAGTTCATTCCAAATTCGCTTACTCTGTCCTTTGGTGAAGACAGACTCTCGTGCCGTGGCGTGGACGTCCTCTGCAACGACGTCGTCTCCGGCGATAACAGGCGTACCGTCTTCATGCTTTCCTTGATCCTGCTTTTCCAGGTAAGTCTCCTGTTCTTTTGCTGTTTCTCCTGCAAGACCCTCAAGGGAGTCAACTCCAAGCTTAACTCGCTTTCTTTGAGCTCTGGGCCCAAAAGTATCACCGAAGGGTGCAGTCTCGACGGTCATCTTCGCCTGGTGCTGCTTCAAGCCATTCACATCCGACCCATCTCTGATTAGACTCATGGGAAGTTTATTTGTTTTTAGCAGCACTTGATAGGGATCCGAAGCGCGTTCGGCCACTGCCTCGCGGAAGGACGACAGCGCCTCCTGCGAAATGACTCTTGTATTACCAAACCATTTACGATTGGGCTCTATCCTAGCTTTCGGGACCTCTCGTGATTGATATGAGGCAGATTTTGTGATATCACCGGCGGCATTGCGTTGAGGTTTGCCATCCTTATACATGTTAAGGGTCCTCAACTTCTTTGCATCTCTGCAGCGAGTCAGTATGCTTACGTCTTGCAATCGACCAGTCTCTCCGATGAAGCGTTGGAATACATATGAATGGATGATGCTCACCTGTAAAAATTTTCACCCTTGACCTTCACATTGCCCAAGCCATTTGAGGTCTTTCCCTGCCGCTCTTTGCGGGTGGCTTCTTTCTTTCCCGAACCCATTGTGATATCTATCTGTCTGGATCACTGCAATGAAACTATAGGTCAAACAAGATGGTAGAATTGCGAAAGAAAGGGGGTCAACAAAAAAAAGATGGTTTTGAAATCGGAGAAGAAAATTATTTTTTCTGCCACCGACTGAGTTTGCTGTGTTTGTTGAGTTTGTGTTGTTTGTGCTGTTTGTGGTGCACAGACCATGCGGAAGAAAATCCACCTCAACCTCCTCGACGACGAGAAAAGACGCCCGTAGGGTTGGTTTTCTCGCGTCCATTGCCGGTTGGCCATACTTTGTTGTCTTCCTTTATGATGAATTGAAATTATACCACTTGTCAATCATCTCTTTTGCCTTCTTGATCTATCTGCCGTTTATTTCGTCACCAATTGCGGACAAGTCAACCTACAATGAGCCTATTCCGTGGCTGCAGCACCGCCAGGATACAGGCTCGCGGTTTTGCCTCGTCTCCTAATCTCCGAGTCGGTCCAGAGTCTCCTAATTATATTGATGTGCCACGGTCAATACAACCTTACATCCGCGGCAAGCAACCCGTGAAGGGGACGCTACCAGTGCCTCGAGAGATCTTCCCGGCCCGCCGACGAGACAAGCCTTCCCAAGCGTACATCGCTGCCGCTACGACCCCTCCGAAAAACCGCAACACCAAGTTATCAGGCGCACAAGCAGAGTACAGGAAATGGAAGGATACCATGGCAGAAGTGAGGAGGCAGAACCTCCGTGAAGGTTTATTGGAATTACACAGCCGGAAGCAACAAACGGACCACCGAATGACGAAGCGCGGCCATGCGAAGCAAATCAAGCGTGATCGTATCCTCAGACAGCCAGAGAGAGAAGATGAACGCTTGACTCGCCCGACGGTCTTGGATACGATGTTACCTGGGAAGATTCCGGTCTTGCCAGATCCCGACAGGAAAGAACGCCTGGCACAGTCAAAGGCGACTTTGGACCGCAGGGAAACTGATAAGCGGATGGAGCGTTTAGACCAACTGCATGTCTTGTATATGAATGCTCGGAACTATATCACAACAGAGTCTCAACTTAATGCTGAGATCGAGAACGCATTCCCTGAAGGTGTGAACGAAGCGTGGCGCAGTGATTCGCAAACAGGAGACAGCATTTGGAACTTGGGATTGCCTCGTTCTATCGAGTCCATGGCAAACGCCAAAGGAATTGCTCAATGGGATATCGCCCAGGAAAGAATCAAGAAGCTTGGGGAGCAAATCAGCGGGGGCAAGCTCTGAGGACGCCAAAGGCGTTTGGTGCAGTGTATTATATGAAGGTTTCCAGTTGGAAGTGTTCGTTGAATTTATGTATATTGCCAGTGCGGCATTCTTTTTTTCAACAGTATGGTAATTAGACAACTTGCTAGGCTGTCTGGTATTTCTCGGGCAATAAAGCCGTTGCTATGATACAACGCTATAAGTTGAAGGTTTCATGCTGTTCAGTAATACACCTTGAAGTTTATGATTTGGCCGTCGAAAAACCGCAAAAGAGCAGATTGCTTTTGAACAAATGAATTGAAGACGACAAGCATAACTAAACGAATGGTTCTTGTTGGCATGTAAGAGTGACGAGTCTAACCATCAACATATAAACATGTCCGGAGAATAGGCGCATACATATGTTGGTAGGTACCTGCGCACATCCATCAACGATCAAATATGTAAACAGTCAGTACCCCGAGTTTGTCAGCGGCCCAGCCAAGTTCAAACATATGATAGCACCGACAAAACGAGAGCATACATACAGCAGAGCTGGCTGGGTCAGGTCTGAATATCATTATCAACACGATTGATATAAATGATGTTTGACGCCGATAACTACTACCTACATGTATAGGTATGCTAAGATGTGTCGAAACTTCAATGTTGCGACAGAAGTTCCTAAGAAGTTGCCAACCAAACAATTCAAATTATGTTCGACACACCAGCGGCACAGCGTCCCTCAGGATATTAAAGTATATGTACATGTACATACACAGAAAGAGATTCGAGACTGCCGTCTACAATGTGATAAGTTGAAGTTCGATGTGTTGGAGCTCAGTCATAATACCAGTAACTCGTTCTTTTGGGCGTACTTAAAACTATGATAGTAGTAGTAGTACTCCGTACTACCATAGTTCTCTTTTCTTTCTGACAGCCATATTTGCACCAAAAAGTTTAGCACTTAAGTTTAGCACTTGTGTAGGCGTACTTAAACACGTACAAAACTTCAACAGACATCCAAGTTCATATGAGGCGACGATATGCAATCGACTGTATCTTCCATAAACACGCTAGCACACTCATATGCCAGACTATTTTCGCTGTTCCCGGTGACTCGAATCATTGCCTTGTTATTAACGAGACCATCGACTTTCCATCAAACTTGAATCAACTGCTGACACTTCGAAGTCTTGCTCATCTTGATAAATTCATGGATCGACGGACAAGTCGGTTCGACAAGCGAAATGGCGGAGACGGCGGCTCCCGCAGGCACGAATGCAAAGTGCCATACGATCCAAATCCAAGTTTTTTAAGCGTAGCAGGCCGGTACGAACGACGGAGGAACGCAGGGCAGGAAAGGAAGAAACGGAGGTATCATATTCGCCGGCGACTTCCCGGTTCAACCACCAAACCAATGGAAGCCAAGTAGATGCCAACTCAACGCCACGGTCACATTGGGGATATCAACCATATATCATTTTTCAAGATGAACGTCGAGAACGTCATGCCTGCCATCGTACATGTTCAACCAAGTATGCAAACCTTCTGTCAACCAACAAAGGAGCAAAACAGAGAAGGATCTGAGTCGGCAGTTCCAAGATATAGTTAAGTTGACCAGGCTGAATCTGATGCGAATCCAGAGGCCATACGGTGCGCTCCTTCCGATCTGCCCGCACGCGGTCTACATCGGCAGATTATCGGCATGGTTGCCAAGTCCCAGGGATTTTGAGATATAATTTCCCGAACCAGAGATCCCATTCCCAGGATTGTTCTTGAATGGTTGAATGAATGTCATGTCGACAATAAACCATGGCTAATGATCGTTTTTACATACTTGGCCATGATGAAAAATTTTCACAATGATGATGATAAAGTAATACAGTACCACTATGGGGCATTCCGTACGGAGCACGGAGTATTACCGTACCAGTCCGGTTTAATTAAATTGTTTCTAAGAATATACCGAATCTTGGTTTCATTACAGTACATTAATGTATTATTCTTTACGGAGTACCGAAGGCCTGCGCACTGACTAATATTACATCATGTCTCACACTTGGGGCGAGCATCCGACGACCCACGGGTATTTTTAAACATTTTATACAGCGCATAAATCTCAACCTCTACACAGATACGAACGGAATATAATATATTTATTGAACAGCTCAACAATAATATTGGTTTTTGATTCTAGGCTTCTCAGTTGAAATGGGGCAAAAATTTGATATAGCTTTAAAAGCAACAAGTCAAAGTCCAGGTCTTCAACTCCATTTCACACTTGGCATTGTCTCAGATACAACAGTTCAGAAGTTCAAATTCGGATTACTAAAGCAACTGTCCAGGAACGAACGCGTTTATGCACGAATGAGGGAGGGATCAACCACACTGCCATCTATTATTGGAAGACCCCTTCGAACCCGTGGTTCTATGTGGGCAGATATGCAAGTTAGTCCTTGCATAACCGTACCCCGGATCACCTCGTTAACATACGATTATTCGACGAGCGACGGTGGTGGGTGGTCCAGGTCGCCTGTCGTCGTCAGCCCATGGCTTTGTTTCGGTGTATCTACCCAGTAGTTGGCAACCTGGCAACCTCAAAGCCGAGCAGTAGACTTTCAGGGCAGTGGGCAGTCTTATGTGCGGCACATATGATGCGCTGCATTGGTATACTCAGATCTATACCACTTTAGCTCTTAGTTTCATGTATTTCATGTATCTATATCAAATTTTTTCGTATCTGATCGCACAGGATAGGCTACGGAGTAGAAGGTACGATGACGGTAGATGCTGTTGTCTCTTTGTTTACTTACCGGTATTCCGCCTCAGCATAGGCTCTCTCTTGAATCGGCGTACAAATGTCATGCAGAAAATGAAGGCGAGAAGAGAATTTTATGCTCTCCAAATACAGTAATGCGGTACATTAATATGCATGATACAACGCTGTACGTTGTTGTACAGCACCAGACAACGTAGAGAACAGACCAACATGACCGTGCTCTGTGAAATCAATTCATATCTCGACCACATTCAGTATGGATACTCGCCCTCCATTCTCTTGTTTCTTCCTAAGCACTATTTTTTAGTGAAATTTAGTAGCTTGATCTCTTTGTTCCCTGAAGTTTATATCAACCCCAGCCTATCGGAATGATGACGTGCAAGTGACAGCCTGCGCTGTACTCGGTACAGACTCCTCGCCTTAAACCATGAGCGGAGTTTTCATGTTACTTGTACTCGACATACAACAACACAAGCTCAGATATACTGCAGCTACATGCAGCTATGCACGGATAGTAGTAGTAAAGAGTCAACAGGTAACAAGTTAACAGTAATACGTGTGCCCTTTTGACTTCCTGACTTGACTGTTTCTTTGGCCAGGTGGCAGGCGTAGTACTTCTCATACCGGCAACCAACTTGCACAGTCCCTTCAACGACCGACATGCCTTTGTACTGCACGCCCTAAAAGTCCTCACCGGATTCAATTCATGCATCTCACTTTGCTCTGGAATTATTATTGAGTTGTTTGGATTCTTTGGAAATCTGGATTAATTAATATTATTACTTGTCTCCAACAACTGCTTCTCCATCAATGCGAATCTCCCCGTTCGGCTGTTAAATATAGAACCGGGCTTTAACCTATTCCCGTTTTCCGCCCTTCCGACATTTGGCATAGACCTTGGTGCGGACATTGAGGGAACCCAGAGATTCCAGACTTCACACTGCAACAATTCCGTGGAAAAGTTTACTATTACTTTTGCCACTTCGAGTGATACTACTGAATTGCTGTCAAGGAAGGCCCGAGATTGGTCACAACAAGAAAAGAAAAAAATGAAAAATCTAAAAAAAAAAAGGGTTTTAAGGCTTATGATCGATCGATCTTTTTAGCATGACTTTCCCCATGGGTTTACTGATCCACGGTGTCGGAGAATTGGCCATAGACAACGTGTCGTGAGCATCATGCAAAATCCAGGAATCCAGACACTGCCATCCAGGGCCACTTTTTTTGCAGGTGGACCGTTATGCTTGTTCTCAGCCAGTCTCAAATTTTGCTCCCATGACGTCTTCAAATGAGAATCGGAAAGACCTTGAGCAGGACCTACGGACTCTAGGGCCGGCTTGTCCGGACGCCTGGCGATTTGTTGCCCTTTTCTCTAAAAGGCAATATCCATGGCCCACTGCTCTGCTTCCATGGTTAGCATTGCCCACCACATGCCTCGTACCCAGGTTTTGCTGGCCTCTTGTTTCTATTTTATGTCCGTCTTCGCTGCTCGATCAATCCATTGGCGAATACCTCAGAAAGCCATTGAATTTATCCACTTTGGTTTATAAATACGCCTAGGTCCTGCTGCTTCCTAGTCTTCACTGCGCATTTTGTACGGTCTTTTTGTTTTATTTTACTCTGAAGGAAAGGATATATAATAATTTCTTTATTCCCTCTTTTATTTCCTTTCTTTTAATTGTGTTTGTGTGTTCGCATATACCGGCTTTGTATATACCTAATCACTCGTTTCGCCCATGAAGAATTTCGCTGCCATCGCAGCTTTGGCTGCGGGGGCTCATGCCCTAGTTCCTAGGGATAGCTCTTGCTGCTTTAAGCTGACCGCTGCCGGCGGAGTTCCCGGCACCCTCGGCCAACTTAGCGACGGACAAAACCGAATTCTCGGACCTCTACCGCCTGCTGAATACTGCATCGACTCGGCTGGTGGCATCAAGGACTCGAAGGGCCGTGGCTGCATCCTGACCCGTAAGTTTGTCGATGTGTTATCGTGGATAGAAACCACGAGGATTATTCACTGACGATCGATATAGCGCCTACTTCTCAGTTCCAGTGTGACCAGGGAGCCGCTCCTACGAACGGCTTCAGCATCAACTCGCAAGGTCAACTCGTGTACAATGGCACCACCGAATTTGTTGCTTGCGCGACTGGTGACCACGGCGAGTACAACATCTACACCTCGCCGCCGAGCAACGCCGTAACTGGCTGCAAGAAGGTTACTCTGAACGGTGCGGATACTTGCAAGAACACCGGTGCTAGCCCGTCTGGCTCTAGCCCCTCGCTTCCTGGATCTTCTGCTCCTGTCAGCAGTGGTGTTGCTTCGTCTACCGTCGCCGTCCCTGGCGGCGGTGCTGGTGGTACTCCCTCTTCTTCCGTCCCTGGCGGCGGCGCTGGTGCTACYCCCTCTTCTTCCGTCCCYGRYGGYGGYGCYGGTSSTACTCCCTCTTCTTCCGTCCCTGGCGGCGGCGCTGGTGCTACTCCCTCTTCTTCCGTCCCTGGCGGCGGYGCYGGTSCTACYCCCTCCGTCCCTGGYGGCGGTGCTGGTGCTWCCCCCTCTGTCCCYGGTGGYGGTGCTGGTGGTGGTGCCTCTACTCCTGCCACTTGCACCTGCGCAGGTCCCAGTCCTAGCGGTGGTGGTGGTGTCCCTGGCGTCCCTGGCGTCCCTGGTACCTCCGGCACCCCTGGCACCCCTGGCGTCCCYGGCACCTCCTGGCRTCCCCGGCACCCCCGGTGTTCCTGGCACTCCTGGCGT